>PVJL010012859.1:0-35065 GCA_004026885.1 Lyroderma lyra | reverse complement strand
ATCTTTTTGATGCATTGTTGTATTCTGTTTGCTAATATTTTGTTCAGGATTTTTGCATCTCTGTTCATCAGAAATATTGGTCTATAGTTTTCTTTTTTTGTGTTGTCTTTGCCAGGCTTTGATATTAGGGTAATGTTGGCCTCATAGAATGAGTTAGGAAGTATTGCTTCCTCTTCAATTTTTTGGAAGAGTCTGAGGAGGATAGGCATTAATTCTTCTTTGAATGTTTGGTATAACTCGTTGGTGAAACCATCTGGTCCAGGGCTTTTGCCTCTAGGGAGATTATGGATAGTCATTTCAATCTCTTTGCTATTGATGGGTCTATTTAGATTATCCAGTTCTTCTTGGTTCAGTCAAGTTAGGCTATAAGTTTCTAGAAACTTGTCCATGTCTTCTAGGTTGTTAAATTTCGTGGCATAAAGTCCTCCATAATATTTTCTTATAATCCTTTGTATTTCTGTGGTATCAGTGGTAATTTCTCCCCTTTCATTTCTAACTTTGGATATTTGTATGTTTTCCTTTTGTCTTTTGATTAGTCTACCCAGGGTTTTGTCAATTTTGTTGACTTTCTCAAAGAACCAGCTCTTTGTAATATTAATTTTTTCTATTGTTCTTCTATTGTCTAATTGGTTTAGCTCTCCTTTAATTTTTATTATTTCTTTTTTTCTGCTGACTTTGGGTTTTGTTTGCTCTTCTTTTTCTAGTTCTTTAAGATGGGATGCTAAGGTGTTTACTTGTGATTTTTCTTATGTCTTAAGATAGGCCTGTAGTGATATAAATTTCACTCTTATTACAGCTTTCACTGTGTCCCAATAATTCTGATACATTGTATTTCCATTGTCATTAGTTTCTGTATATTTTAATCTCTTCTTTTATTTGTTCTTTTATCCAGTCATTTTTAAATAAGACATTGTTTAATCTCCATGTATATGTTTTTTTCTTTTTTCCTTTTACAGTTGATCTCCAATTTCAAAGCTTTGTGGTCTGAGAATACACTTGGTATGATTTCGATCCTTGAATTTGCTAAGTCTACTTTTATGTCCCGGCATGTGATCTGTCCTTGAGGATATTGCATGTGCACTGGAAAAGAAGGTGTAGTCTCTTTTTGCTGGATGAAGTGTCCTGTAAATGTCAATTAGGTTCAATTGCTGTAATGTGTCATTTAGAGCTGATATTGACTTATTTATTTTCTGTTTAGATTATCTGTCCATGACTATTAAGGGAGTGTTTAAGTCGCCTACAATGATTGTGCCTTTGTCATTTTCTCCTTTTAGATCTGTTAGTGGTTGCTTTGTATATTTCGGTGCTTCCTGGTTGGGAGCATACATATTAATTAGTGTGAAATCTTCTTTTTGTCATATTGTGCCTTTTATCACTAGGTAATGTCCATCTTTATCTCTTGTTATCTTTTTTAACCTGAAGTTTATTTCATCAGATATCAGTATGGCAACTCCTGCTTTTCTCTGGTTACCATATGCTTGGAGTATTGTTTCCCATCCTTTCGCTCTGAGTCTGTGTTTGTCCTTATGGCTGAGGTGTGTCTCTTGGAGACAGCATATGGATGGGTTCTGTTTTTTAATCCAGTCTGCTACTCTGTGTCTTTTTATTGGTGAGTTCAGTCCATTAACATTTAGAGTGATGATTGATATGTGAGGATTACCTGTGGCCTTTACTTTTTTTGTTTTTGTTTTATTTTTGTTTCTTTCTTGTTGCCCCAACTCTATTCCATTTTTCCTGATTTTTTTTTCAGGTTGAAGAGCCTCCTTCAGTATTTCTTGAAGTGCCAGCCTTGTGCTGGCAAATTCCTTCAGCTTCTGTGTGTCTGAGAAGGTCTTTATTCCACCTGCATATCTGAAAGATAATTTTGCTGGATAATTTATTCTTGGGTGGGAGTTTCTCTCTTTTAAAGTTTTGAATATTGGATTCCACTCCCTCCTGGCTTGTAGAGTTTCTACTGAGAAGTCTGATGCCAGCCTGATGGGTTTTTCCTCTAAAGGCTGCCTTGAGAATTGTCTCTTTGTCTTTAGTTTTTGACATCTTCAGTACCCTGTGTCTTGGAGAAGGTCTGTTAGGGTCCAGGTATCTAGGTGACCTGTTTTCTTCTTGAATTTGGGGTTCCAGATCTTTTCATAGGTTTGGAAAATTCTCATCTACTATTTGAGTATGTTTTTTGTAGAGTGCTCTGCTCCTTCTTCTAATCCTATTATCCTGCTGTTATCTCATGCAGTCAAATAATTCTTGCAGAGTTCTTTTAATTCTTTTGGTTCTATATTCCCTCTCTTCCTCTTTTTGAGATGTTTTCATATTCTGATCTTCAATATCACTAATTATTTCCTCCATCCTATGGCAATTATTTTGTTTCTCATTTCTTTTATTGTATTATTTATCTCTATAATTTGCATCTCGATCTTCCTTATGTTTTGAATTTATTTGTTAAATTGTTCCTTTTGTTCACAGATTTCCTTTCTTAGATCATTCATCTCAACTATGGTGTTCTGCCAGTATGTTTTCCTTTCCCTCAGAGCCTTTAGTATGGCTACTTTAAATTTTCTGCCACTTAGTTCAGAAAATTCTATGTCTAAGAAGCTGTCTTCTAGATAAATATCATGTTCTTTCTGAGCAGCTTTAGTTTTTAAGGATTTCATCCTGTCTGCTGGGTTCTTCCTCTTTGGCATGAAGCCATTATGTTCAGCAGAGACCAGGAGACCTGATTAGTATTTTTGTGGTGTCTTGCTGTAGGGAAGACACTAAATGGCACTGGGGGGCCAAGTTTTGGAAGAGGGGGAGTTGTTTAGGTCTTATCTCTGGTCTCTGACTGCATTTGGAGGCTATCTGGGGTCCCTCTGCTTCTTACAGTTAGTTGGTCGGGGAGGCTGTAGGAGAGGGGAGAGGCCAGCAGAAAGCGTGCTGGGGAAGCTCCACCTCCTTCCCTATACTTGGGAAGCTGGGTGATGTGGTCTGAGGCTGTTCTTGCTGGCTGAGGCGAATGGTATCAAATTGGCTTTTCTTCCTGGGCCTGCTCCAGCAACCAGTGGTTGGGGGTGGAGTCTGCAGGCTCGCACTGCAGGTAGGTGCCAGGGGCATGCACATGCGCCCACTACAAGTCCAAAGCCATGGGCCTGATGTTAGAGATCGTGCGAAGGCAGCCAGCTCGCCTTTACTGTGGGTTGGGAAAGGGAACCACAGCTCTGCGTAGGAGCCATGCGCACACACGCGTGCTGTGGGTCGCGATGGTGCAGAGAACCGAGGTGCTATCTCTGGGGTCCCCTCTCAGCCTGTGGCTGTTCAGAGTCCTCGGTCAGCCCTCTTGCAACTCAAAAGCTTCAGAGGCTGGCCCCCAAGCTTTATCCCTAACATGCTGCTCTAAGGCCCAGCTCCCCCACGGTCTCCCACCATTCTGCCAGTTTGATGGCTTTTACACCTGTCGCCTCTTGGCTTACTCCATCCCATGCACTGTGCTGCTCCTGGATAGTCAGCAGTAATCGGGTCCTGTTGCGATCCGTCTCTGCTCCCTCCCCTCTCTCCTGCTCGCCCCCTTCTCTCCAACCTTCAGGTGATTCCTTGTGATGTGTTGATTTCTTAGCTGTTGTTGTGTCACCCAGAGCTCTCTGTCTTGGCTCCTTGATGGCCATTCAATTGTGTTTTCTGGGAGAGACTTTAAGGACCTCTTCTCTGGTTGCCATCTTTCCCTTCCCTCTCATATGTTCCTTCTATACCAGCCTTGCTGAGAGTTTTTATCATAAAAGGATGTTGAATTCTGTCAAATGTTTTGTTTTTCTGCATCTGTTGAGATGATCATATGATTTTATCTTTTATTGTATTAAATGGTGTATTGTACTGATTGATTTACAGATGTTGAACCATCCTTGTATTACTGGGATAAATCCCACTTGGTGATGGTATATGAGGTCAGATAGTTAATTTTGCAAACTCCTAGAAAAAGTGCTATATACCTCATTGCTGAATATCACTACAGTCACCTTCGAAGTACACCCTTGGAAAACTATGCACCAATGTTGGTGCCTAGTCCACCCTTCAAAGCAATTTTGGAACTGTTTTTCTGAAATGGTCATTAGAGCTTGGCAAGGTTATCACACCTTACTGAGTTGTTTGTACTATGCTGCCAATGTAAGTGCATGGTGGCAAGTTTGGGAACTTAATTGTCAGATATTGGGTATGACTACAGCTCCAATGGCCATTCCAGAGGAAAAGTTCTAAAAATGCTTTAAAGAGTGGACCAGGAACTGGCATCAGTTCATAGTTTCCTAAGGAGAATACTTCGAAGGTGACCATAGTGATATTCAACAGTGAGATATGTAGCACTTTTTATTAGGATGAGTTTGTGAAACTAATGTCTGACCTTGTACAATCCTTTGACTGTGATGGTCTCTTTTGCCTCCAGAAGCCTGCCTGCTTAGGTGTGGGCAGGCTTTCTGGTCCAGTGAATAATGCTGCCACTGTATATCAAGCTACACAAACAAGAAACCTAGGAGTCATTCTTGATTCTTCTTCTCACTCCCTGCCATATCCAATCTGTTATTGATGCTTTTGCTTATTAACAACCCTCCAATCTTTCCACATTCCAATTTCTATTCTGCTGCTCTAGCCAAAGATACTACATTTCTCCCCTGAATGACAGTAAGAACCTCTTGTTTTTTCTGTCTCTCCTTTCTGCATTGATAATATGTTCTCTACACTTGATCTTTTCTGACCAAAATCCTTCAGAAGCTTCTCATTTAGAACAAAGACCAGTTTTCTTAATGTGGCCTATAGGCCCTGCTGGAATGAACCCCACATACCCCGCCAGCTTCCTTTCATACTACTCTTCTCTCTTCTTTCTCTGAGTTCCAGCCATATGGCCCTTCCTTCAATTCTTTGAATATCTTGTTTGTGTCAGTTAAGCTTCGTAAGCCCAAATTTAGTAACTTAAAATAACAAGAATTTGTTCACAATTCTGGAGTTTGGCAGTTTGAGCTGTGGTCAGGTGGATGCTTCCTCTCTCTTAGTTGCATAGGCTGGGGGTGTCTGGTCCTTCCTGGCCTAACTCACATGCCTGAGGCCTCAGCTGGGAGGATTGCAAGGGCCGGACCTCCCTTCCTCCAATGGTCTTTCATTCTCAGCTCTTTCATAGCATGACAAATTCAGGATTACAAGAGGGATAAACTAGAAGCTTTTGGACAGTCCAAAACATCACTTTTACTGCATTCTATTAATCATTGCAAGTCATAAGACAAGCCCAGATCCAAGAGGAGGGAAAATAGATCCAACCTTTTGAATGGAGGAGCAAAAAATATCACATTGCAAAGAAACATGAGAAGAATTGTTGCTGCCATCTTATACAGTCTACTGTACCATGTTTTCTTTTCCACAAGGTCATTGCAGCTATGCTGGCTGCCTCTGTCCCTGGGGCTCTGGTCTACTTTTTCCACTTCTTTAACTAAGCTTAGTCCAACCCTTCAGCTTTCACTTTAAATGCTTCACTTTAGGGATGCTTCCTCTGAGCCTATTGCCATATATTAAACATCTTTTTGTTTAATGCTAGTTTTTCTGTGTTGCTTTCCTTCATGGAAGTTAGCTTTATTTCTGGTGGCCTGTGGTGATTTAATTAATAAAATTAATCAATTGGATTTCATTAATTAACTACTAATTTAATGAATGTGTTTCTCTTGCAAGATCATCAACTTTCTGAGAGCAAGGACCTATTTGTTGAAGCTCCCCATTTCATTCCCTTGCTGGAAAGTAGACTCTGAATGGATATTTTCTGGGTGAATAAGTTAACTAACACTCGTAACCTGTTCCTGGTGTCATCACAACTCTTGATGGCCCATTACCATTTATACATGGCTCCCTTCCCACTTCCCTTGCAGATGGTCACCAAGAGGAGTGCCATGGGTTCTCTGCCTAAGAGACTGGTCACAGAGCTTAAAATGTGTCTTCTCCTGGCCTATTTCAGCCCATCTGAAGGGCCTACTCTCTCCTCTGCAGAGGAGTCCTGGGCCCAGAGGGCGTTTCCAGGTGGCTGGTTTCTTTTCTTCTTCCTCCTTACGGCAGAGATGTGTCAATCAGTCTTTCATTCCAATCTTGATATTGGTTTCCCTTTGGTATCATTTCTTCCATTCTCTGTAGGAACTCACCATTTCGGCTGATAAACAGTGACATGGAGAATAGAACCTCCAGATGCTTCATTGGTATCAGCTATGCTTGGGACACATATACTAATAGCCAGTCCTTATGTGTGACAGAAGGATAAACTGGATTACTCCCTGGTCAGGGAGCTCCTCTTTTGCTTTTACACCTCTCAGATAGAATCAGAGGCAAGGTAAATTACTGGTGCCTCTGGAATACTCCTAACAGCTGCCTTAGCTAAACTGCTGCTTTGTTTCTAAAGCAGTCAGTGTGCTCTCTTGAATTTCTTCACCTCTACTATCTAGGCTCAGTCACTTGACCTTGGAAAGACTTCGCATCAACTCATGACCACTTGAGGCCAGGCCCTGCTGTGACCACTCCCAGCCAACTCCAAGCATAGCCTGCTGGGACTTGAGAATTGTTTGACTTACTGGCTCCTTCCAGTTGCCCTTGAAGTGCCACACTGCCAAATCGTTTTATGCAGTAGGAGGCTAAACTCAACACCCCTAAAAATGACACCCTTGACCTTGAGGGTGTTGTTGGTGCCACCTCAGATTCACTGAGCTTTCTTGAGCCATGTATGCTCACATTGTTCCCCTTGCTCACCCCAGCTACCATGCAAGTCAGAAGTGCTGGCCAGGCACCCTGAGTGAGGTACAGGCTGTGACGAAGGAAGAAAAGCTTGAAGGTCCATGGTCACAGGTCCACTTGCCCTGGATAACAGGGGTCAGAGTTGCAGTGCCCACCAAGTAAGGGCTAGCCTGCTGTATGCATGTGCCTAAGGCTGTGGTTCTGGCTCTCCCACTCACTGCTGGGGGTCATTAACAACTTTACCTCTAAGACCCTCAGGAGGGATTTCATGAAACATTTGGTGTTTTCTGCTTATTGTAATTATTTGCTAGCCCTGGCATCTAAAGCAGATGAAATGAGGACATTCACCTTTCTAAGGGGAGGTGACTGCAGAAGTGGAGGATAGGGAAGGACAGGGCAGAGAGGAGCTCCCTGAACCTGCTTCAGGGCTGGGGCTGCCCCCTCAGGGCCCAAGGGACTGAACTCAGTTTGCTTCCCAAACCCACTGAATGTGTGTGTTTTTCTTTTATTTTCTTCCCTGCCTCCCTCCCTCCTCACCTCCCTTCCTTCCTTTCTTTTTTTTTTCATCTTTGAGTTACCTCATTTGCCTGTTAGTTCCAGAGTGGTTTGCAGCTTGAGCGTTGCAGTGATGTCTTTTTCTATCTCACACAAGATGTGCTCCTGCTGGTTACTCATGCTTGTGACCCTAAATTCATTCTGAGTCACTGGAGGTGACAGGGTGAAGTGCAGACCTGCTGGGCAGACATAGGATGATAACAAGAATGTGCCCCAGGCCAAGTGGATCGGGGATGATGTTACAGGTATCTGGGCCAGTGCCCACTGTGGTAATTCACTCTAGATTTTCTGGGCACAACAGGGGGCTGTACCTGCAAGATGCCCAATAGTCTGAGGAGCCCTTGCCCCTCCCTCCTCAGATGATACAGGAAGAACTGAGTGGCTCTGAGTTGGTGCCCACTGAACATGTCAACTGATATTCACACGGCAGAGCCCAAGACAGGGAGCCAAGGTCCCTGCCACACGGGACAATGTTTTGCACTGCATGCCTCCCAGCTTGGTACACCATCACTCCCCTGTCATTTAAGAGGTTTGGGATCTGGCACAGGGCCCAACCTGGCTCCTGTTCTCTCTTACCTCCATTTCTAACAGCTAAGGCCACTTGAGCTCTCTCGTGAGCCTAGTGGCACCCCAAGCTGTGGAACAATGCTGACCTTGGTCTGGACTGCTTACAGAGAGTTGGCACCAAGGTGGCCTAGCTGTGGGTTCTGTTTCCACCTGGGGGTTCTGTTCTCATAACTGGGTTTTTGGCTTCTGCTGAGGCACCTCACACACTTATGTCTGTGATCCCTTCTCGGTACCCAGCCCTCACAGAGCTCTGCTTTGCTTTCATCAGTCCTCCTGAGTCCATCCAACATGGAATCCATTCCTGGAATTGTCTCATCTCTTTATGGATTTATTTATGTCTATCAATTTATTTATCTTTGTCACAGCTTTGTTGAGATATTCACACACCATTGTAATTCACCAATTTAAAGTGTACAGCTCAATGATTTTTAATATATTCAAGGAGTCACGCAGTGGTCACCACAAACAATTTTAGAATGTTTTCATCACCCTAAAGGAAACACCATACCTATCAGCAGTCACTCCACCTTCCTCCAGCGCATCTCCAGACCCAGGCAACCATCACTTTACTTTCTATCTCTTTGGATATTCTGGACATTTCATGTAAATGGAATCATACAATATATGGTCCTTTGTGACTGGCCTCTTCCACTTATCATAATGTTTTCAGGGTTTACCCATGTTGTAGTACACATTTCATTTATTTTTATTGCTAAATAATATGCTATTATATGGAAATACTGCATTCGTTTAACCATTCAACTGTTGATCACATTTGCTTAATCCAAGGTCATGAAAATTTGCCCTTGGGCTTGTATTCTTTCCTATGCATTCTACAGGGTTAGCTCTTACATTTAGGCCCTTTTAATCCATTTCAAGTTAAATTTATATGTATATCTTGAAATGTATATACGTCAGTGTGTGTGTGTGTGTGTGTGTGGGTGTGTGTGTGTGTGTGTAGGGAGGTAGTACTCCAAATGCATTGTTTTGCATGCTTTCCTAGCACAATTTGTTAAGAAGACTATTCTTCCCCACTTCCCCCAAATTCTTTTGGTACTCTTATTGAAAGTTGAATCTTCAGATCAATTTGGGAGTATTTCCATCTTAACAGTATTAAGTTTTCTAATCTAATGGAAAGACACATTCCTTGAATCTTGAAATTATCAAATGGCATGTAACTGTGAAACTGTGTCTTTGTACATTGCCCACCCCTGGAAATTTAACAACCTTGTTTTATCCTGTAAGGTCTCTTGCCCCTATTCCCTGCTGGCCTCTTGCCATATTTTACCTTTCTGACTTGGCTTTCCTCTAGCTGGGTCTGTTCCAACCAATGGAGGCACCTAGTTATCAGGTCCCAAATCAAACTAGTCTGCACCACCATCTACCAGTCATTTAGCTGACGGTCTACTGGAAGAAACGAACAAGACAAGAGAGGATTCTTGGTGATGGGGAGAACTTTCCAGCTGTATGTATCACTTCTCTGTGGTATAACCAGAGTTGGAAAATAGAAACACATGGACGTGAATTGTGCCAACAAATTTAATTAATAAATGCCCAGGAGAGGTGCACACGTACTCAAGAATATCCCAGTATCCTCAAGGTGGGGGTCTCTGGGAGACTAAAGGTAGAACTGCTTGAAGTGACCTATGCTGGAACAAGCATACACTGTCTGTGACAAGCTGAATCAGCTTCTCAGCACATTCTCATTATGGAGCACATGTAAGACCCTCAAAGCCAGATAGTCTCCCAGGTCCTTGAAACTTCTCTGTGTATTCTTTCTCTCCCCACCAGTACCAAATTAGTCCTCCTGGACAATCAGAAATGTTTTGTTTTTCCTGCCTGGGACTTAGAGTAGATGGATGGCCCAGCTTTGCCCTGGGAGCAAGGCCTTTGAGCCTGGATGCCTGCCATGCCCAGGCAGACAATGGCAAGTGTCATTTCCCTGGGCTTTTGCATCTCACAAAGGCAACTATCATTTCATCTTTCTACCTAAATATTCCAGCAAGTGATGCCTACATGTATGATCATGTTGGGGTGGATGCTTCCAGAAAGCTAGGCATCTCAGGACTCCAAAATAGAGCATATAAACAATGCAGAACTAGACCACTGTACACTTGTAACTAGGAATGAAGATGGCCTGGTTTTTAGCTTGGATTTTCCAGTCTAGGTCTGCAGGGATCAGCTTTAATCAGAAAGGAAAGAAAAATCTTCATGGATTCCAGTTGTTCCTTATAGAGAACTAAGAACACCCATCTGTCATGAAGGAACACCTTAGTTTCATTGGCCTCTCCTACCCAGAGGTGGATTTTAATGTCCTAAACTATTGTGCCTATAGAAATTCCCCAGAACATCTTTTCTACCTGTTTTAGGTTAGGTTAAGCTATGCTGCAGTAACAAACCAACCCTGAAATCTCGTGGGCTTTATATATTAACACGTATTTCTCACTCAGCTAAGTCTCCTGAGCCATTGCCGTTGGGCCTCAGGGTGGAGCAGTGGTCTCTGGGAATTTCTGGGTCAGGCTGCTGATGAAATCTTTGCACCTTCAGGTATGGCTCTGCGGGGGCAGCATGGAGGTTCTGCCTTGCTCACGGGTGGCCCACATCGAGCGGAAGAAGAAGCCATACAACAGCAACATTGGCTTCTACACCAAAAGGAATGCCCTCCGGGTGGCTGAGGTCTGGATGGATGATTACAAGTCTCACGTGTACATAGCGTGGAACCTGCCACTGGAGGTAGGGCCCGGCAGCCCTCCCCATAGCCCTAGAACACTGATCCTCATGTTTAACAGGTCATTGATCCCTTGAATAAGCTGATGGTTTCTCCCCAGAAATATGTTCCCACTTATAAAATTATGAATGCCTTTTGGGGAGGCTACCGATCTTCAGGTTTTCAAACCCTTGCTATACAAGAGGACTATGACAATAAAAATCTTGAAATCCATTTACAAAGATTGGAAGGGTCATGCTGTATTAATCTCCATCTTATTATATTAATCCAAATGCCCTGCTCCTCAACATACATTGCATCCAGAAGATTCTTGTGCAGAGTTTTTGGCACCAGACCCCATCACCTGCTCTCATTGTGTGCCTTCCCAGCTTCTCAGCTATGAAATGGAAATAATATAGCAGGTCCTCCTTCCGCAGGTGGCTCTGAGAACCAAATCTAGTACATGTGACATACTTAGAGCAGTGCCTGGCACCAGGCATGAAGCTGTTACTGAGCACTGTTTGTGCTCCACAGCACAGTGGGGTCACCTGAACCCTCAGCCACAGCACCTGCAGGTACCTGAGCCATGACCTTGAGAGAGTCACCTAGAATTATTTCCACTGAGAAGTGGCAGTCCCTGTGTTTCAGGAGGCTGGAGCCCAGAACAGCAGAAATGCAGTTGAATTCCATGCAAGTCTGTGGATAAAGAGGATAAATGTGAAGAATTTATATCATTGTTGTTACAATTATATAAAACCCCCTTATGGCCATGTAGCAATTTAGAGCTGTTACAGCAATTTTACGTGTTATAATATAAAGATAGGTAAAATTTGTTGAGCCCTTACCATGTCCCAGGCACCAGCTAAGTTCCTTATTTGTAATATCTATTTAGCTCTCACAACAATGTCATGACTTAGGAACTGTCTGCCTCAGTTTCCTCATCTGTACAACAGTGATGGTTAACATTCATGTCATAGGGCTCCTGTGAAGCTAAAAAAGAGGTTTAGAACAGAGCCTAGCAATATGAAGTGCTCAATCTAGATTGATACAAATGCAGTGTGATGTCCATTTAACCTCCAAAGTTCTGAGGTTAAAAGTAACTTGCGTAAGGTCCTTCACCTGGCACAATGCAGGGCAGGGCTGTGAATGTGCATCTTCATTCACTTCTGCCCACAGCCCTGTGATGTTAGTGTAATAGATGTTATTTTTCCCATTCTGCGGATGAGGAGTTGTGACCTAGAACGTTGATGTGACTTGCTTAGCGTCATAAGGATTCAGGACTGCCGACTCTACCCTACTGCTTTCTCCATCATTTCAAATGACCTCTTGTACCTAATGCCACTGTACCCTGCCACACTGTTCACATTAATCATGCTAAGTGTATTGAAACAAAGAGTTAAACATTGCTGCTCAGGTTTGCCTTTGAATTTTAATGTGTGACATTTAAAGGGATTTTCTTTTGAAATCACTGTTTGGCTGCCAAAAAGGAAATCTTAATGAAATAATTTGAACTCTTCTCTTGGGCCCCCAAGATGCTGCCTGGACACTCGCCTTTGTGGAGAGAGCCTCCTGCCTCTGCTAGTTCATGGCCATCTTGTGGCTGAGTCTGTGGAGTCATATTTCAGCTACTTTATTTCCTCCTGTCAGCACACAGCAGCCCATTACAGGTTTATTTCTGTAAAAGCAGAGTGAATTATTCATTAGAACATCATTACAAGCTTTGCAATGGAAAATTATTTTCACTTCTGCATAAATGAACTTCACAAAGAGCCAACAAAGAGGGAAATTACACATGTGTAGAAAAGAAAGAAAGACAGGAAGTGGTTTATAGGCATCTATTTTCGTGTCTTAATCAAATAATTACTCTAATAATTGGCTCAAATAGTTACTGAGGAAATGTAAGAGAGACAGAGCTGGGAATATAGTGTGTCCCAGGATCCCTTTCGCACGGCAGTGATAATGACAACTGACATTGGGGACTGTATGTTTTGCTCAGGGAACGGCAATATCTAGATGATCAACTAGGTCCACTTAATCCAACCTTCTGAGCAAGCATGTAGAGAAATTCAAGTTTTTCCCTGATGGTTTTCCCAAGGGTGACGCCACCTATCCTCTTCGACCAGAGCTCCCCAGTCACTAATGTCTTCTGCTTCTCTGTTTTCAGAATCCAGGAATTGACATAGGTGATGTTTCTGAAAGAAGAGCCTTAAGGAAAAGTTTAAAATGCAAGAATTTCCAGTGGTACTTGGACCACGTCTACCCAGAAATGAGAAGATACAATAACACCATTGCATATGGGGAGGTAATTAAGACCACACATGATCTCCGCTTGAATGGTTGGCTGTGCAATGAGTTGTGGATTGCTTTGATGGAGAAAAATAAAGAACAGGGTCATTTGTCCATTCCTTCACTCATTTATTCATTCAATAAGTGGTTTTTGATGGTGCTGTCCCTGACAGTAAGTATGTAATGTTACAGTGGGGCATAGGCCATCCATTACCCTGGGGTGTGGAGTGGATGATTTGTTCTGTTGGGACATTTTGACTTTGAGGTCCTCTGTAAGTGGGACATTGAGTAAGAAGTTGGGTATAAAGAGAGGCGGGGACTAGGAGTCATTGCTCAGTGCTTTGGGCTGGTGCCACTGAAGAAGGGGTACAGATGCTTTTCTCAGGTTCTTTTGTGATGAAATAATATCACCTTTCTAAACATGAAAACAGATGGACTTTTCTCTGATTACAAATGCCATGAATTTTAAATTTTAGAAAAATTTAAAAATAATATAATAGCAATGGACACTTAATGAGGATTTTCAATATGCCACATACTATTCTAAGTGTTTTTTGATAAGAAATCTGGGTCTTAGAGATATTAAATAAATTACCTGAAGTCTCACAGCCTGTAAGTCATGAAGCCAACACCAGACATAGGCATTCTGATACTATATATAATATGTACATTTTGATGTATGGTCTTCCTCATTGTGTGTGTGTGTGTGTGTGTGTGTGTGTGTGTGTGTGTGTGTACTTGTTTTTACTAAAAAGATGCATATTTTATGTATACATATACATACTTTTTATATGCACATATCTATAATGAAGGCTGTCTGGAAAAAATCCAGCCATAAATGCCTCTGTTTTTCATATTACATGACTGGGTACTTTGTGGACAGCCCTTGTACTTTGTTTTGCTTGAAAACATATGCATTTATGTTGTTTCCATTTCAAAAATATCATAAGCACCACTGCTGGGAATGTGCTTGTATGTAAGCCTTGTTCCTTCCTTGCAGTGTATGTTTGGATGAGGAGTCAGTGGCAGAGTCAGGCCAGGGTACAGAGAGCTGGACGAGTGCTCTGGACCTGGCAGAAACATCCTATTAGCTCGGCATCTGGGTTTTTTCTCAGGGCTGCCTGCAGGTCTCTCTAATAACTGGGCTGAAGCTAGGAAGGCTCTCTTTGACTTAGACTGTTTGCTTTTCTACAACTGTGAATTTTCCTACTTGTTGCTTGACGCCTTTTATACAAAATAAGTAATTCCATGACTATATATTTTTTAAATTGTAGTTGACATTCGATGTTATTTTATGTTAGTTTCAGGTGCACAGCATGTCTAATTACTAAGTTGTTTTGTACGCCTGAATCTAATAGTAATAAAAAAAAAAGAACGTTACTTAAGCCATGATGTATCTGCATTTGAAATTTCTCATTTTAAGAAATGGAAGTTGTGACATAATAAAGTTTTAAAATCTGGAGAAAAAATAAAGTAAGTCAGCTCCAGGTCAAAGCATCAGGGACTGAGTGAAGTGGCCCTCCTGAGCCGCTATCGGGAAGGGGGAGCTTGCCCTCTCCTGCAGGGGCAGTCTGTACAGTACTTAGGGACATGGGAAGACTCTGGAGCCAGCCTGCTGGATGACACATGAGGACTGTGCAAACACATGATATGGCTTCTCTTAGCTCCCCTCCCCGTCACCTGTGAAACGGGGGTAGGAAAATGCTTACTGCCCAGGGTTGTTGGGATGATGAAACTACCTGCAATGTGCAGCGTTCTTAGAACAGTACCGGGCATGTAGCAGTAACTGTTAATAAGTCCAAACTGCCTTGTGTTCAAAATAAAAGCATTTTTGGTTTGGTTTGTTTGTTTGGTTATCAAAGTAAGATCAAATATGAAGCAGACATTGAAAAATGATGGGCAATAAATGGATTATTTTTCATAGGACAATTTGCCTAGCTCTTTGGAAAGAAAACAATTTAGATTCTTACAGCTCACTGTATCCCAAAGTGTATTTCAGATGAACTATACCATTAAATGCAAGAAAATAAACCATAATTGAACCATTCAGAAATAGATATAAAAGGAGAAGGGCTTTCTAAGAATGAAAGCCATGGAAGAAAATGCAAAGGGAAAGGATAACAGAACTCAGCTCATAAATATTAAAGTAATCTATATATCAACTGAATAGAAAAATAATATGCCAAACTGGAAATATGTACGCCATAAACATTGTAGATGAATTAATAATGCTATTAATATATAATGAACCCTGCAAATTGATCTCAATAAAAAAATTTAACCTTAATATGAAAATAAAAAATCCCAAAAGAAAAAATAAAGTATAAAAGAAAATACAATTAGTTGAAAAACACATAAAATTTTTAAATTTATTTCATAATCTTTTCTTTAAAGAAATTAAAACTAATTTTGAAATACATTGAGGTAAATTTTTTCCTGCTACCACCTGAACAAATATTCATTTTTGGAATATATTTTGGTATTTTGCCAGCAAGGTCTTGGTAATATGAAAGCCCACATATCCTCTGGTGAGAGCGCAAATTGAAATAAGCTTTTTAAAAAGCAATTTGAGCCGCATGTATTAAAAGGCTTAATGATAGTCATTCTACTCTTACTTATCCCAAGCAAATTATCTGAAATGAGGACAAAAATTTGAGAATAAAATTGTTCATCTGAATGATTTTTTGTTTGGGATCAAAAATTTCCAATCTAACTTGAAGCTTAGATAGATATAGATATATAGATATATAGATATATAGATATATAGATATAGATATAGTTATAGATATAGTTTAATGGTGTGGAATATTTTGTAGCCATTTCAAAAGGTGGATACAACAGTTTAATGGTATGAGAAAATATTAACAATAACTTCTTAAAAGGAAAATATTAGGAATATAAATAGGATTCCCTATAATTTTATATTGAAAGCAAGTGAGAGAATAGCATTGTGAAATGAAGATGATAATTTGAGTTACCTCTGGGTAGTGAGACAGGCAGTTTTTGTGTGGGTACTTTGTCATGTTTCCCAATTATCACTAGCATTTATGTAATAATATTATAATTAGAAGAAAAAATAGTATTAAAGAAATAATAAAAATGGGAAAATGCTAGAAGATGACTAGGGTGAGCACTGTGTAACTCCAGGGCCTGCTCATGAAGCAAGCACAGTGTAAATGATACCTTTGGAGCCAAACAGTATGGGTGGCCTTGGAGGTAACACAGAACTCACAGTCTGATTTTTGGAGAGGGAAAGTCTTGATTTTGCAAAATTCCTTATCTCTTTCTTAAGTAGTAATTTAATGCATACATTCTGTTGAAAATACAAAAATGAAAACAAAACTTACTCCAATTCCCAATTCCCAGGTATGATCATTGTTAACATTTTAGCATTTGTTATTATTCTTCTGTTTGCTGAGCTCATCAGATAGTGAAATATATTTTAGATGGACTGTAGCATTAAATGAAAGAAATCAAACTAATCAAATTTAGTTTGATAGCAAAACCTACCGTAATTTAGACATCTCTGTTTTTAACACTCACTCCTGATGGTTCTTTTTAGCACAGCCAAGCCTCCAAGCAGTGGAAAAAGAAAAAGACAGAATGAATTCACACTATACATGCAGTTCGCACCCTTCGTTTTTCATGTACAATTCTGTTTGAGAATCTTTCCCCAGGCCAATGAATATTTCTGGATTTTATGCTCCTTGCTCTTCCCTGATTTTTTACCTAGCTTGTTTTTTTGCTTTTAAAAGTTTTCTAGTCATTTGAGTTGTATATGTTTTGCTCTTGATAACATTATGATAACCTGTAATTAAAAACTAAACCAAAACTAAACAAAAACAAAAAAACCTCTAGACTCCAAAATAGAAGGTCAAGTGATATGTATGAACTTTAAAACACTTTCTTCTGATCTTTTATCAACTTTTCAGTCTTTGTAAATCATATCTGGGATTTAGACTCAAACATTATTATACTTTATTTGCATTTTATACCTTCAAGAATAACTTTGTAGTCAAATTCAGTTCAATGACAAAATCTACCAGTATTCAGACAACTGTATTTTGATGCTCACTTCTACTAGCTCTTGTCACAGCACCAGACCACTAGACGCCTCTGAGCAGGTGTCAGCCCCGGTAGTTCTGCCTCACCCTACCTGCAATGTCAGTGCCTAGGCCCACTTAGATAATAAGTCACTTTTCCTTAATTTTTAAAATTTTATTTGTCTGTATTAGCTGGAATGTCTTTAAATAATCTTCAAAGAAAGATACACGTATGCTTTATGTCCTGACTCTTACACCGTAAGATACTGCCTTCCCACATGCAAATGCACTTTAGTGTGCACAAAACATTGGGCCACCAACTCTTTTGCTCAAAATTCTGTGTTGGCTTATACTATCCTTATGACCTGGACTGTCCTGGCTCCTAGTTCACTTTTGCTCATCTTTTCTTTAAAGTATTATTTATATGGCATATAACACCTATATAATGTGCATAAAACACATATGCAGCATAGTTAAATAAAGCAGAAATCAGGGTAGTCACCACCTGGGTGAAAAATAGATCATTGCCAACATCACTCCCACTTACTCTTTTTAACAGTTAGCTCAGAAATCACCTTCTCTTGGTCTCTGAATGACTCAGATGGGGTAAAGACATTTCCCCACTGCCCTGGGATAATTCAGTCATTGGAGTAGCTCTTCCTGTGTCTCTCCCTCCAGACCATGCACGACTTCAAGGCAAAGCCTTTGTTAAGCTCAGCACAGTACCAGGCACTTACCGAGCCCTCAATAAATATTTATTAAATTATTAAATGATGGATTTGATTGCATAAACATTAGAAACAATTTAAGAGCCCAGCATTCTGAAATCGTGACATGAACTATGCCATAAAATTATTAATCTCTTTAATATGTAAAGAGCTCTTGAAAATCTATTGTATAATAAAACCACTTGAGATCCCAGTGGGGAAATAAACTGATAATTCTCTAGAAGGAAAATAATTGCTAAACATAAAACATTCCAATTTACTGTTAATTGTAAATTTATAAAATAAAGATCTATCCTTACCTCCCACAACAATATTTGAAATAATTTTTATTACTTACAATATTTATTTTATACTTATTTTAAAAGATTTGTTGGACTTCATTAGATACATTTTCATCACATTGCTCTTGTGTATACATAAAAAAGAAAATGTAAGCAAAATATTAATACATTGGTAAAGGTAGTTGTTAAATTTTATTGCTTTCAAAATCTAACTCTAAAAGTTGACTCAGAAGTTGTCTGGGTTTTTCCATATAATTTATCCTTTGCATCATTGAAAGCATTGGCAACAAGCATTCTCTTAAAGCATTTATAAAAGAACTATAGTTATGGTATTGGGCTCTTATATTAGCTTTGCAGTTCCTTAGAGATAGGTGGCTTTGGGGCATCTTTGGGAATGTTATGCTACATTTCTGATTCATCATTTCTCTCTACACCCCTCTACAAATGTTTAGTACTTTGGGTTTGAAAGAATGGTCCACTATTTAATTTTTTCCCTATCTAGTGTTCTTTTTCTTTTTTCTGTCTGGCTCTAGTAAGATATAATTGACATGTAACACTATATAAGTTTAAGGTTTGCAAGAGTGTTGATTTGATATGCTTATAAATTTCAATGTACTAGTAATTACCACTGTAGTGTTAGCCAACACCTTCACCACCTCACATAATTACCATTTTCTTTTTGTGGTAAGAACATTTAAGATCTACTCACTTAGCAACTTTCAAGTATATAATACAAAAATTATTAGCTATGATCACCATGATGTATAATACATACTCAGAATGTATTCATCTTATAACTTAAAGTTTGTACCTTTGACCAACCACAGTGTTTTTAGATGGTGAAACTCAGGATTAGTATGTATTTATGTACCTTGTGTATGGGAATGTAAACTACTTCAAATGATCTATTAAGCAATTGAATGGCATGTTTTAAGACCATTAAGGTGTCTGTACCCTTGGATACTGTAATCCTAATTCCAAGGGTTTTATTCAAGGAGAACTGAAATGTGAGCAAAGCTTTATGCAAAAGTTTGCTTATCACAGCAAAAATTGAAAAACTAAATTGCCCAAAAACTGGGAAATAAATTAACTGATTGTGTGAAAGAGTTGTGAATAATTGTTACTTTCTTCTATATTTTCCAAAATATTTCTTTTTTTGTTGTTGTCCCAACTCTTTCCCAATTATTTTAATTTTTTGTTTCAGGTCAAAGAACCTCCTTCAGTATTTCATGAAATGCCAGCCTCAAGCTAGAGAATTCCCTCAGCTTTTTTATGTCTGAGAAGGTCGTTATTCCTCCTTCATATCTGAAGGATAATTTTGCTGGACAATTTATTCTTGGTTGGAAGTTTCTCTCCTTTAATATTGTGAATATTTGACTCCACTCATTCCTGGTTTGTAGAGTTTCTGCTGAGAAGTCTGATGCCAGCCTGATGGGCTTTCCTTTAAAGGTTATAGTTTTGTTTCATTTTTTTCCCTAGCTGTCTTGAGAATTGTCTCTTAGTCTTTGATTTTTGACATCTTCATTATAATGTGTCTTGGAGAAGATCTTCTGGGATCTAGGTAGCTAGGGGACCTATTTTTTTTCTTGAATTTGGGGTTCCAGATCTTTCCATAGATGTGGAAAGTTCTCATCAGCTATTTGAGTATGCTCTCTGTACAGTTCTTTTCCTCACCTTCTTCTAAACAATATTGTTTTTACTAATGGAGTAAAATAGTTCTTGTAGAGTTATTTCAGTTCTTTTGACTCTAAAGTCCCTGATTTCTTTCTGTGTTGTTTCTATGTTCCAGTCTTCAATATCACTAATTCTTTCCTCCATCTGGTTGGTCCTGTTTCCTATTGAAGTTAGTTCATTTCTCAGCTCTTTTATTCCAGTTTATCTCTCAAATTTTCATTTGATTCTTTTTTATATTTTCAATTTCTTTGTAAAAATGTTCCTTCTGTTCATGGAATTCCTTTCTGAGGTCATTCATCTCAGTCAGGGTGCTCTGTCAATAATTTTTCAATTCTCTGAAAGTTTTTAGAACTGCAGCTTTGTATACTGTGCCACCTTAGATCATGTATTTCCAGATCTATAAGATCCTTTTCTGGAGATTTTTCATTTTCTTTCTGAGAATCCTAAGGTACTCATTGTTTGAAATGGGGTTTTTTTGGGGGGGGCTGTTATTTTGTTTTTTCTGGGCATGAGGACTTTTTTGTGGCAGTTATAGAGAGGTCAGTCACTCTCTTCCCAGTTGGTATCACTGTAGTGTCTTGCTGTAGAGAAGGCACTAGGTGGCGCTGGAGGGCAAGCCTTGGGAGAGAACTGGGGGGCGTGACTAAACCGTGTCTCCGCCCTCCACCTGGGCTTGAGGCCCTGTAGTCAGAAGTTGCTCTACTTCCTGCGGTTTCTCAGGGAAGCTGGGGGACAGGAGGGAGGCAGATGGAACACAAAGCCGGTAGCGGCTTGCGCTCCCATTGCTCCGGCTGAGTGCTTGCCACCAGCTTAGCTTTCTCCCTTCTCCTGAGCCCCCGTTTTACCCAGGAATGTGTTTCAGTGGTTCAGCATTTCCATGGCAACCGCTCTTTGGTTTCAAACCAGAGCCAACCTTGGTGGCACTGCAGCTGGAGGTCTTATTCCTGCCTAGGGCAGTTCAGCTGCTTTGTTCAGCCTCTGAGTCACTCAGGGTGGGCTGCTCCTCTGGGGACTTAATGCACACTGCTGTGAGGTCCAACTCGCCTGCAGTCTCACCGGGTTTCCATTGCTCTCGCCTCCACTCTTGTTGCCACCTGGCCTTCCCGCCACCTGGTATGGTGTTGCTTCTTGGCTAGTGTCCCCCAGCTCCTTCCTGGTTCCTTCAATCAGCCCCAGGTTGGTTGGGTCGCAGTCTTCATTCGCATCTCCTTTCAATCTGTTCCCTCCCTCCTCTCCCACGTGTCCCCCTTTCTCTGACCTTTAGGTGTTTTCTTGTGATGCATGGATCTCTCAGCTGAGACTGTGCCACTCAGGGGTTCCTGTGTTGGATCCCAGCTGTTCAATTGTATTTTCAAGGAGAGTTTTCAGAGATCTCTCTCTGGTTGCCATCTTACCCGTCCCCCAAAATATTTCAATGAGATGGTGTTATTTTTATAATTTAAAAAATTCATTAAAAATCTGTCTGAACCTAGACACAATTTTGACACACAATCAGTATTTCTTGCCCCTCTTCTTGATTTATCCCTGGTTAGTTTGGTTTCCATGGAGATTATAATCTGGAGGGGCATTACTGTTTTCCCACTGGTTAAGATTGCAGGATGGTGGGTGGGATGGACACCAATATAGACCCACAGTGCACCTGGAAGTCCAAATTAGGTAAGTTCTTGTAAGCTCATGTCTTACAAGAGACATGCCTAGGTTCAAGGGTTTTGTCTTGGGGACTGTTGTCTGTTCCTCCACAGGTGCATTCCAAACAACTAGGATGGTGCCTGGCACAACATAGGCATTCAATAAATACTGTTTGTTTGTTTGTTTTGGTGGTTCCCTGGCTGGGAATCAAACCCAGGCTGCGGCGTTGAGAGCACCGAAGCCTAACCACTACACCACCAGGGAACCACAATACTTTTTGACTATACAAATAAATGTGGCTAGAACTTTGCATGATGGCAAGGCTTTTGTTTGCTTTTTAGGTTACTATTTTTCATGCTACCTCTATGCCAGTAATGACCCAAGAAGCTGACCTATGATTCCCAGGGTTATTAAAATCAGGGTTGGTGCCAAAGCCCACTATGGATAACAAATGGGTGACCAGTGTTCTTATGTCCACAAGTTTCCTGAGATCCTTTTTTGTCCTGGAAATGGGGGTGCTGTATAGATGGGAGTCACAGGCACAGTACTGGTAGCATGACATCCATTGAAGGACTCTGTCTTTCCTGCTAAAATGATCACCTCACAGATCATTGCATGGTCCCCTCATTGAGAGGATGGGACCAAGGCATGCATGGTGGAACAGTAGTTGGGAATCATCAGCTCTACCAGATGAACTCTGATGGGTGATGTTTTGTCTATTCTTGCAGCTTCGCAACAACAAGGCAAAAGACGTCTGCTTGGACCAGGGGCCGCTAGAGAACCACACAGCAATATTGTACCCATGCCATGGCTGGGGACCCCAGGTAGGAACCCATCTCTGACCAGGAAAAGAGTAAATTCCCTGGCCCACAAAGGATCTGTGGGACTTCTGGTAATTTCTGTTGTCCTCTACTTTAGTAACTGTTACTTGTTCTGAGAACATGGGGGCTTTCTGGTTGTTTCTCTATGAGTAAAGGAAAAGATTCACGGGTGGTTGCATCAGCACAGCTATTAAGAAGATCAATGGACATGTGTCAAACTGAAAGTGAATAAAATTGGGAGTCATTTGCTAATAGGTAAGTATATACCACATGTGCATATGTTCTAATTATAACCAAATACATCTGCTTACAACTTGAAAAAGTTAGCAGATTCCCTCATGAGAACCTGATTGACATGGCAGCCTGAGAGGTCACCATCAGTTTGGTGGTATTTCCTGGTCTGTAAGTGCTGGTACAAGAGCCAGGTGCTAGCTGGGAAGGAAGAGGGTGCTTGTATACATGTCAGAGAACACATGTGCTCTCTGGTCTCTCAAGAGAACACACAAGACCACTCAGAAAGGCTAAATGACAACCAACAAAGTGAAAACAGGCTGGTAAGTGAATTCCCTTTGACAACTTTGTGCTAGCCAATGATGTGTACGTGTGTACATATATGTGTGTGCAGAAATAGCTTAACAGAAATTCTCTGAGACTGGGAATAGGCGTATCCAAAAATGTCATTTCCAATTGACATTAATAAAAATTTAAAACATGTTAATGTCAACCAATAGTAATAAAAAACATGGTCCTAGTTAGAAAAATATTTATCATTCAATTTCGGAAGAACACTAGATGGTTGATTAAAGCCAGAATCACAAATTCTCCTATGGAAGAAAGACACTGGATAAAATACGCTGTGAGCTCCCATCATCTCTCTCACGTCCTATGAACACACATTTTTACATGCAAGTTCATATTCATGCACAAATACTCATACATGCATTCATAGAGGCTCATGGGTTTTCTCTGCTCATAGCATACTGCCTTCCCATTAAGCCAGTACCTGTAAAGAGAAGGGTTGTGTCCCCTCTACTATCACCACAAGTAGTTCTCGTAGTCTTCAGCCTCCCTTCAGTGTGGTGGGTCCTCCAAAGGCCAGACAGGTCAAATCATGAATCCTTTGATCCTTGCAGCTGCTCTGGGAGTTAGCAGGTGGCATGAAACTGAGGCATGGAGGGGCAGGTGCCTGTTTGCAAAGCAGACTGGTACCCAGGCCCTCTAGAACAACAAAGCATTTTAAATTCAATCTAATTTTTAAATTCAAGATTATTTATTTAGCCCTACCACCATTCACAGTTGACTAAAAGTGCCCATCAGGAGCAGTAGAATGACTGGGTAGACTGGGTCCTTCCCATTGGGAAATGGGCATTAGCATCAAAGGTGATACAGACTGAGGAATTCAGTGAGTGTCTTCATCCTTTCATTTACTCATTTTCTCAACAAGTATGTCTTGCTCTCTTATTGCAGATGCTAGTCACAATTGTATATGGCAGATGATAAGATACCATCCGTGCTCTCAAAGGTTTACACTTGGGGAAGGGGGCACAAGTAAAGGAACAGGAAACCTACAGCATAGTAAGTGTGGAAAAAGCAAGATAGCCTGGGGTGCTGGGAGCTGGGAGATAGATGGCCCTGTTTGGGGAGGCTTAAAATGCAAGAGGGAGGAAGTTCTGAGAAATAAACAGGAGACAGATGGAGAGGTAGCTCTTCAATGGTTTGGTAAGGCACGCTCCAAGGTACTGGTGCTCACACTTTAGTGTGCAGCAAATCACCCGAAAGGCTTGTGAAAGCACCAGCTACTGGTCCCCATCCCAGAGCTTCGTAGTTAGCGGGGAAGGGTAGGGCCTGAGATTTTGCATTTACTAACCCAGATGATGCCAATGATGCTAAGACTTGACCCTGCAGGCAATGCGGAGCCACTGAAGGGGCACCTGGAGGGATAATATATTTAGACTGTACACAGAGAGCCCCACAGAAGCTCAGAGAGGAATAGATGCTATGGAGATGTCCTGGCCTTCAGTCCCTACTGACTGCAGTTTTCCCCTCCTGGGAACTGAGGAGCAAAGCACCCTGGAAGCCTTGATGACCAGAAAAATGGGTATAGGGAACTGTAGCCTCCATGGGATGGTCAAGTCTTCCCTTTAAGAGACTGCATATTGGGATAGGCCAATGACAAGCTAATGACTGACCTCAATTAATCTCGGGGAAGATGGCTGGGAGAGGGAGATAGGGAAACAGTAGTATTGGGTCAGGAGGACAGCAGGAGCCTGGACACTGAGCCCTGGGGGTGTCCACTTCTGAGCCACATTGCTGTACATGACCATCCTTTGGGGAAATACCAGGAGTAGCTTTAGAAGAACACTTAACTCTTAGACTTCTTTGTCCAATAGGTAACATTTGGACTGAGTACTTATTAACTATGACATAATAGACACTATTACTTTTAGAAATTTGCATAGTAAAAATATTGGCCTGCAAGGCAACTTCTGTGAATAAAGGAGTAAGGACGGTGTAATGAATGTCTCCCAGCGCTCTGAGGGCTCCCTCAGATGGCTCAGGCAGTGGCTTTTTACTTGAGTGTTTCTGGGGTGAGTTTTCTAAACCACTGGGAAGCTCTTGGCTGAACCTGAGGACCAGTGCATTGAGATGGCTGTGTCTCCCTACTGTGGTCACATCGTCCATCTCCATCTGCTCTGGCTACTCAAAACACCTTCTAATGCCTTTATGATGCTCCCAGCTCCAGAGTCTGGAACAGACCTCTGTGAACTTGACCTTCTTCACCCGTCTGCCCAGAGTCTTTACTCATCTTGTGTCCCCTCCTTCAGCATCATCCTAAACAGATCCAGCAGGAATGCCCAGGTGGCCCATCCCTCAGACAACATGGTCAAAATTTACTGAAAGTCTTCACCCTGAAAATGGCCACTTGTTTACTCCCTCCCCAAAGAGGAGCTAAGTACCAAGTTCCTGCTGGGAGCTTAGTGACAATCACAGACCAGGACCTGTGCCTTTTCTGCAAAATAACTGGGATTTATCTCTCAGCAGTTCTTCCTGCATGCAGAACATTCCCAAATGCATGCTCCTGCAAGGTAGCTGGTTATGGAGTGGCAGACCAAAATAGGTTGCTCGTTGCTCTCCCCAATTCCAGGACACATACTCGTACTTATAAGTCAACCATGGCCGTCTTCCAACAGCTGATATTTTAAACAATTCTAATGTTGTCTTTTGTTCTACCACATGTTAAGAATTACAGTGGTCTCTTGGTACTGTCCTCCAGCTGCCAGGCAGCACCCCCTCCGTCAGCAAGGTTTCTTCCCCTCCTCCTAAACAGCTCCCTCTTTCCTAGGAGTCCTTCCCACCAGTCACGTGCCTTAGCATCTTTTAAACTGCTTCATAAAGTGCGTTGGGTTAACAGACTAAAAGCCTCCTGTGACACCAAGAAAGAGGAATGGGTGTTTCACAGTCATTGTTAACTTAATTAATGAACTCTGTTGTAATTTATTTTCAAACAGCAGTTAAACAGAGATGAAATAGGCACTGAGGGGGCTAATTTCCTGCCTTTCAACTTGAGTTTGTCAACAAGATAGAAATGGTTCCCAGCCACTCAGAGAGCCTGCTTGCTTGCCTGTCAGTGAGTTCATAACCAACCTTGGTTTTGTCTGGTTACTAATTTGGATTAGACAACATCTGTTTTTTTCTTGAGCCTGTTTATTTAAAAATAGGGTGTCAAGGATGCAGAAGCAGCCTTTGGTGTTGTCTTGACCCCATTTAGAGCCACAGCCTCCCACCCTAGTCCAGGCCACTGCCATCCTGGGCCTATGTCAGGTGGGGACCCAAGCTGGAGCAGCCAAGATTGTCCCACAGGGATACTGGCCATGGGAATGGCCTCCTCCGCCAGGCCCTTCCTGCCTTCTCTCCCAGCCCACCTCATTAACCTCCCTCAGCTTCTGCCTCCAATTTCCCTTGATGGCAAAGGTCAAGAAGAAAGGTGTGCTGCCCCCAGGGACTTAGGGGCATGTAGCATCTTCCTCACCCGTATTTCCTTCAGTGTCTCTCAGGCTCTGCTTTAAGTGTCTGCAGCTGAGCTGTTACCTGAGGGCCCAGTGGAGTAGCAGGCTGAACTGTAGCCCAGAGTTCTGGCCCTGCTCAGAAACAGCTCTGAGCACTGGGGTCAGAGGCGTGGTGGGGCTGGGGCAGAGAACCAGAATGCTGCTGCTGATAAACCTCCTTCTGTTTGGAGTGACACCTTTAATCCAATCAAGTAAGTAGTGCCTGCCCCCTTTGAGATTCAGGTCGTGCTGTCGCACTTTTTAAACTAAGGTTTTGTGACTCCTGATCTTGGATACTTTGCTGGGCCATCTGGGGAGCATGTCTCCTGTCCTTGAGACCCCAAATATTCTCTAGCCCACAGCTCTCCAGCACCCCATGGCATGGACAAGGCATGACCAGCAAAGGGTTTGAATGAAGTGGCCCTGGGGACTTCCTGGAGCACTCTTTGAAACAGCTCCTCTCTGTAATGGCACAGTCTTAAAACAAGGTGTATTCCATGGCGAGGAAATGAGGGCTGTCAGGCTCTGTGCCAAAGACCTTTCTGATTAAGTGGGCTCTGAGGAGGGTACCACCAGACTCCCTTCTGTGAGTCCTCCTGTCAATCCATGTTATTCTTCCTCTCTCCTGTTTTCTGAGAAGCTCACATTCCTTCCCTCAGTTAATTCATCATCAGAATGACAGATGAGAGTGCTTTTATCCCATCATTAAGTTTAATCTGATTGTGGACTTGCTCTCTGATGGTTTCATCTTTTAAGCAATACATCATCCAACACCTTGTCGTGATGATGCATTGTGCCAATAAGGCACTAGTGCCCCACTGGAGTGACAGAGCTCGGGCGAGCTATTAGCATGTGGAAGGCGCTTGGAGAACACAGAAGTTAATGACATCCAGCTGCCTCTTGACTTCCAAACAAAGTCATGTAGATGTTGGGGCTCAGGGAATGGAACCATTAAGAGAACATTGCAGTTAATACCCAAGGAAAGATGGCTTTAGGCCCACCCCCACAACAGGCCTGTGATCCTGGGAAAGGGCTTCCCACGTCCGGTAGGAAGCAAACCCAGTAAATCCCTTCTGATTCTTGGAAAGCACCATCAGGTCAAGCAGGGAACTTTAAACCTTATAGGCAAACAGGTTGGGAGAAATGAGGACACAGACCTTCTATGTTAGGAAAACCCACCACCTACACAGAGAGACAAAGGGAAAGCAGGAGAGAACACCAGGGCCGTCTTACACATCTAAAGTGTGTGCTACACCCTGCAGGTTCTGTACTCCTCATTTCCATGTCCCATCTCCATGCAATATTTTAAAAACCCTCCCCCCTGCACTCCAGTGTGACACTCATAAATTCATTTTGCCTCCTTGCAGATAGTGGGAATATGAAGAGCTTTTTTTGTTCCTCTGACTCATATTTTCTAAAAATATTCAAAAGGTTTCTGATTTTATTATTTCGGGGCTGTTAGTTCCAGCCTCCTGGGCCCTGCCTCCATCTATCCCGCCTGCACATCCCTGGTGCCTGCCCTCTCCATAGACCTCTGTGGAGGGCAGGGTTACTGCCTCTCTGCTTCCTGAGACTTCCCAGAGGTTTGGGGGGACCCACGCCTCTTCCCCTGCTATCTACTTTGCTTCCCTTTTCTATTTCTAATTTCAGTTTCCTCTTTCTAATTATCTCTAACAAATGAGTCTCGAAGTCCACATACAGGGAGCTAGAAGGCTTGATTTCCTATACTGGAATCCAGAAGTAAATGCACAGGTAGTTGATCTAGCTCAAGGAGGGCTCCAGGTTAAGGAGTAATTGTGTACTATTTATTTTTTGCCAGGGTGGAATGATGAGCTATTCTCTAAAATCGGAATTACAATTCTAAGTTGTTTTTCAGTAGCTATTCTTAGTTTAGAATTTTCTATCTCCTTAGAAGTTTAGTTGATTTTCGTCCGAACACAAAAAAGTGATCTAGGCAGGTTTTGTGTTAATGTCAGGCTTAGAATAAGGGACTCACCTTGAACAATATGGAGGTGGCTACGTTATCAACTGAACATGCCTACCTTCCCCACAGCTATTAAATTCAAAGACAGTCACTGCTAATCTTTTTCTTTTTTATTAAAGACACAATAGCCTTACAGTGAGTTTGAAAAATACAAATTTAGATCATCCATAATCCTTAAACAACTATTATCATTGCTGAGGCTTGCTTTGAGTCTTTGTTTTGGTTTGTTTTGTTTTCAAAGTAATATCTTGGTTTCTTAGCTTGTTTTTATGTCACTGAATTAATAAAGAAACACCAGCACTGCTTCTGAAGGACAAAGGGGAAGGTGAAGGCTGCCCGTGAGAAGTTACCTAGGGCCTTAGCATGACTGGGTGCAGCAGACCAGCTGGCCACTTCAGTCTAGAGCTTTGGTTTTTCTTTGCAGCAGTGGTATCTGTTGAATGATTACTTTGAAATATGTTGCTTGTTTGGAATAAAGAGGGACTGAGAACCTGGCCAATCAGGATTAAGGGTGGATCCAGGAGACTTGCTTAGGGTTAGTGACCCAGGATGGTGGGCCACTGGCACAGGATGCCAGGGCATGGGAGTCTGGGTTTACAGGGGAGGCCAGAAGACGACTAGATTTGAGTGGCAGAATGTCCAAGACTGTCTTTATCAAAGCTCCTGCCTGACTTAGGAGCTAGGGTCATGCAAAGTGCCATGGATTAGACCTCTTGCTCACGTTTCACCCATAAGGGGACCACTGAGGTCGCCACGTACACACTGCCCTTGCTGCATGGCCTCCTCATGGCTTCCTCCTCGAGCTTCAGGGGTTGAGTATCGTAGGTGATGAGTCCTGCTCTGAAAGGCCTTCTATCAATCATCTTGACTGCTTGATACTTCTCTCAAAAGACTAGGTTCACGACTGTGAAATTCCTACAGGGCCTGAGTCTGTGGCCCCTCCATGGAGAATGAAGTATCAACCAACCAAATATTGAAGGTGAATCCCAAGAAGCCTTACAGGAAGGATTTGTGCTCAAGGACGTGGGGTTCGTCAGCTCAACCTCAGTGTCTTCCACTTAAATAACAGGCAAAGGTATCAGGGGAGGAGCATGAGTTGCATTTGGGGCAATGTGAGTTCTTTTGAGGAGTGAACTTTGGGAATTCCAATGGTGATGTCCTCCAGGCAGCCGAACATTGCAACCCAGTGCTGAGGACAGATGGGCCATCAGGGTGTGTGGTGGGGGAGTGCTGAGGGAGTGCACCAGGACAGACCCTAGTGCAGCTTCATATTTAGCAGGCAACAGAGCCAGACCAGTGGGAGTTTTGCTTCTAGAATCAAGAGAAAGGTGAGTGTCACACCAGGCAAGGAATGGTGGTGTCAAATGCTGCTGCCCAGAGTAAGCCAAACCACACTCCATGTAGGTGACATAACAAAGACCATAGGTAAGTGGACTGTCCGTGGAGCATGGAGCAGGTGCAGGGCAGAGAGGGAGGGAGAAAAGGAGGTGACGAGGTGGAGGCATGATGGGGAGAACTCTCTGGAAGCCTGATTTTGAGGGAAGACGAGAAGACAGGTGGGGTGGCAGCAAGAGGCTGGGGCTGGAACTGGATAACACATTTAAAGCAGAGTGAAGGGGAGTGAGAGCCTAAGCAGAATGGAACTGATTGCATTTCTACAACATTTATGGAAAATCTAGAGAACACTAAGGATTAATGCTCAGAAAGTAGATGTTCTGTAATCTTAATTTATTTGAGCAAAACTAAATGTCCCCTGGGTCAAATTATGGGATGTGGGAGCAGAAATTTAGGCGTTTTCTGTGAGGAAAATTTATGAATTTATCTCAGTAGAAACAGAAATGGACTGACCTGCCAGCACAGATTTAGCCCTCCGAGAGCTACAGTTTCTAGCTTCCTCAGCGTTGCTTACAGTGCTGAAGGCCCCAGGTCCCAGGGAAGTCTCTTCTCTCACGGAAGAGGCTGGAGTACATGGTGGGAGACCTCCAAATGTTTAACCAATTTCCTGTTTAGAAAAAAAAAAAGTGCAGCTCACTGCTGCATTCATTTAATTTTACATTAACATGATTTTCAATGTGAAAATAAGGTATAAAAACTGTTCTTGGAGTTATTTCTAAACAGAACTTGTCTCTAGTCCTAATGTAACAGAAATGTATATGATGATCAGTATTTAATAGTTTTTTGTGTGTGATAAATTTCAAAGCACAGAACTTTGGGGGTAAGGTTAGGACTGTAATCTGGGAGTTATCTTGGGGTAAATGCTGTAGCCCCAAGTGCCACTGGTGAGTATTCTTGGGGCAAATGGGAAATGGGTAAATGTGGAATGAAGAGTCACAAATGGTGTGTTAGCTGCTGTCAGGAAGGGCCCAGATGCTTTGGCCAGGTCCATGTTGTGGTTGTGAGGTCAGCTCAGGGTGGCCACAGCCTGGCACAAGCTCCAGGATGAGGTGCTGGGCTCTGATGGGCAAATGCAGATGGCAGCGTGAGAGGAACCCGCCTGTTTGGAGAGGTCCATGAGATGAGGAAGGAGAAGTCACTGTGCCAGTGGGAGTTTTGCTTCTAGAATCAAGAGAAAGCAATATAGTCTTTTCAATTGAAAGTATAAAAGGGAACATGCCCCCACTTTTTTAGGGTTGTTGTCATTGGTTAAATGACATCATGTGAATGCACAGACCCAGAACAAGGCCTGGAATGTAAATGGCTATTTGGTGACGTTTTCAGTGGCTGGTTCCCTGTAGAGCATATTTGCATCCATTTTCACACATAAACCTAAGACCCAGGCCCCTGTCGAAGGCTCTGAATTCCCGGATGGTCAAGACTGCCCAAGTAGATGGCTTGGGACTCATCAGGACATGTATCAGGAGCAGAAACAGTCACAGCTCCCCCATGAGAGGGAGGCCATGAGAGCTAAGGACTTGGGGGCGTCCGCGGAGCATAGGGTGGCAATGGGGACACAGAGCTGAGTACCAACAGTCCAGTGGAAGGCCTGAGCTTGCCAGGAATCTGGTCCATTCCAGGCTTGGGCACGTAGGATCTGGATCAAACCAGGGAAGTGCAGTGGGAAGGGAAGGAGCAGGGCAGGAGCAGAGCAAGGAGGAAACCCCAGCCTTCCCTGGGCCAGGGGTCCAACATAAGGAACCACTGACCCAGCCCAAGAGATAGCTGGGGGGTACTCAGCTGCCCAGCAGTATTGTTGAAGCACTGGGGACAGCAACCCTGTTCTTGGGGACAAATGGCCTGGAATGGCCGAGTGCCAGGAAAGAGCTAGAGCCAGGAAGTGCTGGCCATGTCAGGCCACACGGGAGCCTGTAGGGAAGAACAGAAGTCTTTGGTGGGGCCAAGGCAAGGCCCTGTCTTCCACTGGTGTGCAAGGTCAGGGAAACAAGAATAAGAAACATACAGAGCTTACTGTGCACCATGTCCTCTTCTCACTCATTTATTTAATTTCATAACTGCCCTATTTAATAAATTTAGCACATCTTAAAATTGCCCCCATTTTGAAGATGAGGAAACAAAGTCCCACAGGGGTAGTGTAACTGGCCCAGTACCATAAAACCATTAAGTGGCAGAGCTTCCATTTCTGAAGCAGGTTTCGGAGTTCAAGTCCTTCACCGTATAATATTCTGCCCCTTGATGACACAGCAGAAAACCAGGGACACGGTGTCAGTTGGCAAAATAAGAAAGGGAGACAGATTGAACGAAGATTGGGCTAAAAAGGGAGCAAAATGTTTGCCGGCACTTCCATTCTGAACCGGGATACACTCTTACCTTCCTATTTCACACCCAGAGAGAAGAGAGAAATGCATCTGTTTATTGAAAAATAGAGTCTGTCTTACTGAAAAAATGAGTCTTTGCTCCTCTAACAGCTCCCTAACAGGGTGAGCTTGGAGGGCACACATAGGAATTTGCTCCGGATCCCTGGGAGGTGGGAGTCAGCTATACTGCTCCCCTTCCCCTCTCCCACTTGCTCTTGTGACCCCCCACTTAGTGGACCCTTCTCCAGGAGGCCTCAGCTGTCTCAGTAAAGCTGTGTGGGCCTGACCCTGCCACCCCACACCTCCATTGGCTCTGCCTCTGACCTACCCCCTCCTGCACCTGTCTCTGCAGGGAAATTGACCCAAGGTTTTGGGGCGCAAGTATGTCTTCCCACATTCTAAGGAGCACATGAGTTTTCTGGAAACATAAATCTTCAATCGAGCATGATGAGTCACCAGTGATGGAAGGGGCAGTACTGAAAAGGGAGACCCTTGGGACCCACCCGCCTCCAGGACCTGGCTCTCTGCAAAAACAAACAAACAAAAAACACCTGGTTCTCTAGCATGCCTTCTAGGATCTCAGCTATATATATTTAATTAACTTTATTGAAGTATAGATAAATCAATAAACTGCATCTATTTAAAGTACAAATTTGATGAGTTTTGACAGGTGTACACAGAATATGTGGCACTGCCTCCCCAGTCACAATAGAAAACATTTCCATCCCCACACGCCCAAAGATTCTTCTGCCCCTGTTCTCCACCCCCAGCTCCCAGGCAGCCACCTCTTGCCCACTTTGGATACATACATGTTCAGAGACATTCTTTTCCGTATTCAGATTGGGATCTGACATGCCCTAGACAGTGACAGACAAAGGCTTTGTTTTTAAGAACACACGTGCACACACTGTTTTTAAGAATATACATGCATGCAAGAGTGTGTTGCTTGGTAGCAGTAGTCACCAGAAACCATGCAAGAAGGCAGGTGAACTGCATTTTTCATTTAGCTGTGATTTTCTACACTGAGTAGGCCTGATTTTAAAGTGATGACCCTTAACATGAAAGCAGTTGCAAGCCCTGGTTTTATTGACAATCCGATGGAATTTGCTGTTCCAAAGTTTTCCCACAATCATTTGGCTGGTTTTTGTTTATCTGGCTATGCCCTGAACCTTTTAGTTTTCCCTCAAGGCTGCTAAATGTGGGTTAATAGTTGTGTGTGCCTCTTAGATCATCTCAAACAGAAGATTCTTTTTTCTCCTAAATGAGAATTAACTCTATTAGAGCTCAGAGGTTTGTTCCCTACTGTATTAGTGTTGTGGATAATGATGTTCATTTCTCCTTTTAGGCCCAGCAGCCAAATCTAGAATAATTCCATTTGATTCAAAAGACATTTATGGGCATTTATGCAGCATTTGCTTTTTGCTAGATACTTTTCTTGGTTCTTATTCTATATAAAAATGGATAGGATATTGCTGTCCTAAAGCAATAACAACAAAGACCTGTAACAAGGAAATACACATTCATAAAATACATAGTTATGTAAGTTGAAAGGGATCATAACTGGGTGGGGGCGTTGGGGACCAGTGGAGATGGTAGGGGTAAGGTGGGGATACCCTCCTTATAGGGAAGACTATTGGATGTTTTTGAGAAATCTCAAGGCATCTGTCAGACTAAGTCAAGAAACAGAGTGTTAAGCCTGCAAAGGTAAGTTGGAGCCCTGTATTGGATTGTAATGGTAAAAAGTTTACTCTTAAATCAGTAGGCAGTGAGAGCAACAAGGCTGAGAAAGGGAATGATATGGTTTAAACCTGCAGGACTGGGTAGGACAGATGGGAAGTGGGAAGGCCTAGAAGCAGGGGGATCAGTTACAAAGCTTCTGTAGCAATGCAGGTCCCAGAAGAATCTCAGCTGGGACATTAGGAGAAACTATCCGAGAGAGACACATGGAGGCAGGAATTGTAATTTTGTGAATAAAGGAGAGGGAGAGAGAAAAGGTGATTCAGGTTTACAAACCTAGAGCCTGGGGAGAGATCAGAGTTGTGGGTGTATCTGTTGGCCGGAACTGGAAAAGTGAAAGTCAGAGGCGGTAGCTTCACCCACTTGGCCCCTCAGTGGAGCACATGACATGTGAACACATGCTTTTTCCCTTAGTAACAGGGTTACCTTGGCAACAGTGAACATCAGACTGAAGTGACAAATTCCACAAATAGTGGCTTGGTCATAATTTTATAGGTGAGCATATAGAGAGATGATGAGACAGCTTCTTACAACAGAGCAGGTTATATACTTTGAAGTGTCCCCACTACTCTTAAACCAGATTCTAGATCATCTACAACAGATAAAATTTAAAAACCTTTGTAGGTACAGAATGATTGTATCTATTAGATTTGCTGTGCAACAAATCACCCCAAGACATTTTCAGATATGCAAAATCTGACAATCACCAAAAGAACTTCTAAGTAATATACTTCAAGAAGAAAGAAAATGCACTGTAGAATTGTATGCCTGAAACCTATGTAATCCTTGCTATCAGAGGTCACCCCAGTAAGTCTAACAATAAAAATGAATTAAAAAAAAGAAAGAAAATGACCTCAGAGGAATGTCTTAAAGCATGAATGAATTCCAAAGAAATTTATAAACATATAAATAAATATAAACAAAAGTTTCCTACATAAAATAATAAGAATAATGGCCATTGGAGTAGGGAAATATAACAAAAACACTGAACATTTAGAAGGGGGTGATAAGATTTTGTGTCCTAATGTCCTTGAATTTTATGGAGTGCAAATGGATACTGAATAATGTTAGATTTTGCTAAGTTGTTAAGGGCTAAATTTCAAGAGTGAACAATAAAATAATAGAAATGAAATATAATTTCCTAATTTGTAGAGGGGAACAATGAAATATAATATTCCAACAAATAAACAAACAAACAACAAAGCAAATCCAAAGAAAGGCAAATAAGGGACAAAAAAGAAACAGGACAGAATACACACATGGCAAGTACAAAGAAACATGGTAGATTTAAATCCAAGTATATCATGAATCACAATCAAAACGCATGAACTAATCTTTCTGGTTAAGAAACAGAGACTGTCTCTTTAAATTTTTTTAATTCCAGAGTATTCTGTTTTCAAGGCACATATTTAAAACACAAGGAAATGGAAATGTTGAAAGTAAAAGGTGGAAAAGGGAGTGGCAGGCAAATTCTAAATAACAGAAAGCTGGAGTATCTACATTACTATCAAACAAAGTAGCCTTCCACACAAAATACA
>PVJL010012858.1:0-35029 GCA_004026885.1 Lyroderma lyra | reverse complement strand
CAGACTTATACACAGAGAACTATAAGACACTTTTGAAAGAAATTGAAACAGACTTTAAGAGGTGGAAAAATATCCCCTGTTCATGGATAGGAAGACTTAACATTGTTAAAATGGCCATTCTGCCCAAAGCAATCTACAGATTTAATGCAATACCCATCAAAATCCCACAATCATACTTTCGTGAAATAGCTAAAAGAATTCTTAGATTTATATGGAACCATAAAAGACCTCGAATTGCCAAAGCAATACTACATAAAAAGAACAAGGCTGGTGGCATTACACTTCCTGACTTCTATTTATATTACAAAGCATCAATAGTCAAAACAGCTTGGTACTGGTAGAAGAACAGAAATAGAGACCAATGGAATAGAACTGAAAACCCAGAAATAAACCCACAAATATATGGACAAATAATTTTTGATAAAGGAGCAAAAAACATACAATGGGGAAAAGACAGCCTCTTTAGTAGGTGGTGCTGGCAAAACTGGAAAAACATAGGCAAAAGAATGAACCTGAGCTGTGAACTCTCTCCATATACAAAAATTAACTCAAAATGGATTAAAGACCTTCATATAAGACCTGCAACAATAAACTGTATAGAAGAAGACATTGGTACTAATCTTATAGACCTAGGACTCAAGGAAGACTTCATGAACCTGTCCTCAAAGGCAAGGGAAGTAAAAGCAAAAATAAATGAATGGGACTATATCAAACTAAAAAGCTTCTGCACAGCAAAAGAAACCATCAATAAGGCAAAGAGACAGTATGTACATTTTAATAATGTTAACTCTTTTTTGCCTTGAGCAGGGTGTGTCCTTTCATTTATTTGTGTCCTCTTCAATTTCTTTCTACAATAACATAATTTTCTGAGTTTGCATCTTTTACCTCCTTAGTTTTAATTTATTCCTCAGTATTCTATTTTTTGATGGAATTGTAATTGTGATTGTTTTTTAATTCTTTTTGATAATCATTATTGGTGTAGAAAAATGCAACAATTTTCTGAATATTAATTTTGTATTCTGCAATGTTACTGAATTTGTTCATTAGTCCTAATAATTTTTGGTGGAATCTTTACAGTTTTGTCTATATAGTATTATGTCATCTGTCACTCTAATTATTTTGAAGCTTTTGCAGCCTGTAAGGTAAAGCAATCTCATTTTTGTTGTAGAGTATTTCTGTTCCTTTGAACTACTTATACATGCCTTAGCTTATTTTTCTAATCCATTATTTATTTCTAACAGTATTTCATTTTTGTTTCTGACAGTAATTTGATTTATAAGGAATTAGTCTTTTATTGGTCAGAGGTGTAGCATATAATTTCCATAACTTTGTTCATACTGGTATGGAAGAATGGGTCCTTCTTAGCACAATGTCCAGGTTCTTGGTATCTGGAACAAAGAATTGAGTGAGACATGAAAATAAAGTGGTGAGAAGATAGTTTATTAGTAGTGAAGAGTACACTCCAAAGAAGTAGGAGCATGCCCAAGAGAGAAAGAGAGAGTGAGGGGGGCTCTCTCAAATGACAAGGGGAAAGTACTCTCCTAAGATGTAGGAGTGGGCTTTAGCAGGTAAATGGCCCAAGAGTCCTGGTTAACAAGGCTTTGGTAGTTATATTCCCTTTAGTTGTAAGGGATTATATCTATCTTGGTGTAAGACTTGTCTGATTGACAATTTGATTGACAGAGGGTCTAACTATGTACGTTCATTTCCAGAATTCAATCTGTTATAACGATATTAATGAACTTCTGGGGATATGTATGTTATAACGATGGTATAATGAGGCTTAGGTGAAATGAAGATCCTTGTAACTCTTACTACAGAAGCATTAGGCACTGACTTGAACTGGTGGGCTTCTTGTGCCCTATAACTTCCTTGTATTAGTTAACTCTTTGGCTGGAACGTCCTCCTGTGGCTGCCTAGCCTGGGGCAGGGATTACTAGTGAAAGGGTGGTATCAGGGTGGTGACTACCCCAGCAAGGTGAGTCCCATAAGAGAGGTCCCTAGATCCCCTTATTCTGTCTGCCTTCTCTTTTCTCTTGAGAGATGTGATCCCCATAAATCTCTATGGGAAGTTGAGGGACTGGAGGTCTCATCTTCTGTGTCTGCTTTCTGCTGAAGGTGGTTATTGTTTCTACTTTTTGGAGATCCATGGAGCTTTCACCCTATCAGATCTAAAAAGGGAAGGGGTTTCATGATCCACCTGGGAGACCATGACTTCTTCAGTCAGGATGGGCTGGAAGACTTGCTAGGGTGTCACTGTATCTTGCTGGCCCCTAGATGAGTAGGAATTAATTTAGTTAATATTTTAAAAGCATTGGCCTAAGAAACAGGTCCCAAAGTCTGAGTGGTTACATGATGGAAAATACAAGAATTAAAAGTTTTGAGGTAATTATTTATGGCAGGATATAGGGGCATTCTTATGATTAAGGCTAGAAACAATCTATTTATCGTTTAAGGTTAGAAGCCAGGGAAAGTTGATGAAGAAGATGATTAAGACTATGGACTAAGAAAAAGGTGAAACTGAAAGAAGAACTAGAGAAAAGGAGTCCATAGTAAGGGAGGGAGCTCCTTCATTTGGCCTGTATCAATACTATTTTTGGTTTATAAAAATGTGCGCATAAGTTTTCCCAAATTCAATTTTGTCCCTTGACATTATGTTTTTAATCTTATACATATTCATATACAAAATATAATTTAAATGTTTGATTATGGAATGTATTGTATCACACTAAAATATTATAGTTACTCTCAAATTTGTACTTATTCCCCTCTCCACCAGCATCTATCTCTTTCAATCAATGTTACAATATGTGCTATTGGTATGTGAGTATTTTACTAGGAGGTATACAAACACATAAATGGTAGGGAATATTATTTTTAATTTTCTTCTTTAAAGACGATCACTTGAAAATTATATCTACAACACAACCTTTTGAAATCTATATAACTTATTTTATAAAATCCTGTGGAAAAAACTATTGATATATTTTTGGGAGAATAGATTTGTCATGGAGAAGAAATGAGAGCACCTTCAAATATATGAGAAATCATGCTGAAGTGGGAATATATTTGTTTCATTAAACTACAGATGATACAACTAGTTGAGTACTTCAACAATAAATTAATCTGTTATGTGAAGTAATGGGCACCTTATGATTAACAGGAAGCACACTAAGGCTTTGATCATTTGTAAGATTGTGTGATTGTTTTATTGATAGGAAGTTAGGAGTCAAAAAATTACTTTCCTGACAGGGAATCAATGAAAATGAAATAATGTTTTGCTTACAAATTATTTGGTACATATGAAAGCAAAATATTATTTCATATTTATTAGTTTAAAATTTTATTCTTTTTGTATCTATTTCTGGAAAAATTATTTTGTGAAATATAATTAGTCTCACTTCAGGATGACCTCAGATCTCTAAAGGATGATTTCTCACTTCCCCAGTGACATTATTTTTCTGGAATGAGGATGGGAGACCTTATATTGCCTTATTTTAGGTATTTGCATGGTCACAGGCAAGAGGAGCAAGGCCCTCATTACCTCAGAGTACAATCTGAGGGGTTTGCTTCTGCACAACTTAGTGCAGGGACCAAGTAAAAATGCATCAAGTCAAGAGTATATTGCAAATATTTTTGGTATGAAGACTGATAGTCATAAGTGGGTAACTTAGAAACAAACTAAGGAATACCAAATTTGGAGAAAACAAGAAAGAAGTAAAAGACTAAGGAAATTATTAAAAGTGTAAGTATTATACATGCATTTAAACACATTGTTTGGACTAGACAAATAATTGGTAAATTGCCTCTGGATGCAAAATCAGGAACCAGAAGATAGCAAAGGGGAAGTTATTCTTGTCTCAGTCCAATTGGAAACTTCATTTGGGAAAGACAAATTGCTGTTCTCCTCTTCTCTATTTGGCTCTCCAACTACTTTGGCTTAGGGAAGCCCTGATAATATGAGTAATAAGATCAGTAACTGATGAACAAAAGGAAGTATTATAGCCATTATCTGTTCCTTCTCTACTCCTTTGATGTTTGCTATTCAGAGACTACTTAGCCATTTGTTAAACAAATATGTATTATCAAACTTTGCCTGGAGTGAAGAAGAAGGAACTACATAAAGTAGAGCACTGGTCAATAAGGGTATTCTTTATTGCTTTTAGCTGCTAGGCTTATTATAAAACAATATAATGAAAAGAAAATTTATGCCTGTTAATTGTTTTAGAGTTCTACTGACATACTTTAGAGATGGATATTAATGTAACATCAATTTCTAAGTAGCAATCTTGGCCTTACATCAGGAATAGGGAAATTCTCTTATGGTGTATTCTGGGATTTGAAACCACTTCTATCTCTGAGGTACCCTGATGATGAAAAAGTGAATAAATGATTAATGAAGAAGCTGAGTGATTTTATAAACTACATATAGTTCTGTAACATAATTGCCTCTGTGCTTAGAATTTTAGAGGTGAAAATAGCCTTAGAGATAATCTAGTTCTATCTTCTAAGGTCAGCTCCACATATAGTAAGTGATAAATGTTATTTATCTTTACTAGTGAGTGCCTACCTTAGTTATTAAGAATAAAATGAGATATAACATTGAACCTGGTCTGTTCTACTTGGATTAAGAAAATCAGTGGGGAGAGAATTTTCTAGCTGTTTCCTGTATTTTGAAAAATGGAGACTGACAAACCTTATCATTTATTAGATATTGGAAACATGAAATTGATAGGAAATTTGGATATTTTCAGAAAATCATTTTTTTCAAAGATCATCTTTAAAAAATGTATAATTCCACTAACTTGATCTGATATGCTTTCTCCTCCTCTTCCTCTTTCTCTCTTTTTCTCTCTCCCATCTTTCCTTGCTCCTCTCTTTAATGTTATTTTACTAAATTACCATAATATTTATCAGGCTTTACACAATGAATTAAATACTGTAAGAAACCCCTCATAGGATAAATTTTTATCTTTTTAAAATTAATAGCCACAACTCTTCAGGATCTTTTTAAGTCTTACAAATGGGAATCTTTTTCCTTCCCAATGTTTATTGGCCTCCTTCTCTCCCCTGCCCATGTAAATACGTAATCAGACATGTCAGCATTGACCCAAATTTTCCACATGAAAATGAGAATCATATGATGGACATCTATACTGAGGTCATTTCATGCCTCACTGATTTGTTTATATTCTTGAGTAATTTAAGTTTTTGCCTTCTTCTTAAAACTAGATGATCAAAATGAATTAAAAAAAAAAACTAGATGATCATAACTCAAATGCAAAGATAGAAGCTCTTGAAAAGGTAGAATTTAGTGCTTCAACAATCAGGTTAAAAATAAAATAATAAAAGCTTGAAAATAGTTTAAATATTTTTAATTGGTTAAATTATTTTTTTTATTGGGGTGACATCTGTTAGCAAGGATAAATTATTTTTATCTGTACATGTTTTTAAATTTTTAAATATTTATTATATTTATTATGTCTAAATAACCTGGTCCTAACAGACCACTGAAAAATATAAACTGCATAATTTTAATCAGTATAAGGACAAATAAATACCTATTGTGTATAGTTGGGCACAAGGCAAAAGACAAAAATGTTTCCAGAACCACTGAAGGTTATATAGAGATTTTTTTCTGGAACCAAGTGGCCACATGGTGCCCAATGTATTAAACAAAATGTCAAAAAATACTCAAGAGGCAATTTACACACTACTTAATTTTTCTCTTTTGAAAATCTATTACATATTCAAAATGCATCATGTAAGTACTGTTTCTAAAACTATTACAGATTTTGATAAATCCAGACTTGTCAGGCGTGTTTAGAAAGAGACAAAAGACAGAGTCAGAAGAGACTGAAATCACAGTTGTGATTCATTCATAACTGGTCTTTATGTGATGGAAGGTAAACTGTAATTAGTTGATTACCTTTTTAAAGGATGAAGAAAACTTTCTTGATTGGCACAGAAATTTTCAGAATATCACCATTGCCTCTTCTTTCCATGGTATGGTAAATTGCTTCTATTGAGTTTTTTAAAACTTAGTAGAAGCACTTTATAATTCTCCATTTCAAAAACATTAGTCTACCTAAACTTGCATTCAAGGCTAATTGATCTACCACTCCTGATCTTCCATTCTTAACTTCATTTTTATTGCTCCTTAGCATGACTTCTCCTTCAGATAGGTCCTCAACTCACAGCTCCCTAAATATATCTTACATATTTTTCCCTTTGTATCTTTACTCATGTTATTCCCACTACCTGAAATAGCCTTTTCCTTCAGTTTTGGCTAGCAAGTTCCAAAATTTAAAAAAGTTTTAGTTTAAAATAATAGCTACCCTGTGACACTTTATTTTATCACTTTTGCATAATTTCATCTTCGTAATATTTATGGCATTAATGTATCACTGATATTTGCTTGTTTCTAATTTTATAGTTTTAATATGTGTATGTTATATTCCTAATTATGATCAGATCTATATCTAATTCTATTTTTTCACACTTCTCCCACTTTCCACAGCATCATGGGGTTAAGTATTGTTAATATTAGTCAATTGATTACTTATAGAATTTCATTAAATTAAATTGACTTTTAATTTAAAACTTGTCATATTTCTTTTGTATGTATCCTAGATATAGTGCTAATCATTGTGAGTGATAATTTTTCTGATTTTCTCTTATTTTGACAACTGCAGATTTATGGCTCACATAAATGAATCAGTGGTGTCTGAATTTGTGCTTCTGGGACTCTCTAATTCTTCAGAACTTCAGCTTTTCTTTTTTGTCATTTTCTCTATAGTGTATGTGACATCAGTGCTAGGCAACATCATGATTATTTTTATCATTTCCTCTGATTCCCATTTGAATTCTCCTATGTATTTCTTGCTCAGTAACCTTTCTTTTATTGATATCTGCCAGTCTAACTTTGCCACACCCAAGATGCTTGTGGACTTTTTTGTTGAGTACAAAACTATCTCTTTTGAGGGTTGCATGGCTCAGATATTCCTTCTTCATAGTTTTGTTGGGAGTGAGATGATGTTGCTTGTAGCTATGGCATATGACAGATTTATAGCCATATGTAAGCCCCTACACTATAGCACAATTATGAGTCAGAGACTATGTATAATCTTTGTGTTTATTTCCTGGGCTGTGGGTATTCTTCATTCTGTCAGTCACTTGGTTTTTACAGTGGATCTGCCATTCTGTGGCCCCAATGAAGTAGACAGTTTCTTTTGTGACCTTCCCCTGGTGATAGAGCTGGCTTGCATGGATACTTATGAAATGGAAATTATGACACTAACTAACAGTGGCCTGATATCTTTGAGCTGTTTTCTGGCTTTAATTATTTCCTACACCATTATTTTGATAACTGTCCGGCGCCGGTCCTCAAGTGGGTCATCCAAGGCACTTTCTACATTAACTGCCCACATCACAGTGGTAATTCTTTTCTTTGGGCCTTGTATTTATTTCTATATATGGCCTTTTAGCAGACTTTCAGTGGATAAGTTTCTTTCTGTGTTCTACACTGTTTGCACACCCCTGTTGAACCCCATCATCTATTCTCTGAGGAATGAAGATTTTAAATCAGCTGTGCAAAAGTTGAGAAACCATCACTTGAACTCCTGGAAAAACTAGGGATCACCATTAAGAAGCATAATCCCTAAATGAGAATGAAGAGCCTTCATTCACTGAATCACAGCATCATGCCAATTATTTTTGCTAATGATATGGGTTATTGAGTTACAGATTGAATTTTTGTTGTAAGTGCAAGGGAATTGCATAAAATCAGGTCCTGGTTAATATTTAAATTTTAACCAATTTTTTATTGTTTATAATTCTAAAGTAAAAATTCTCTTTAAAATATTTAATAACTTAAAAACATTTTATAAAGAATTTAAGGATTCTAATCAACACAAAATGCTACTTATGGTACTGAATTTGTGATTTTCTTCAATGAAGTGATATTTTTATACCTGGCAATCAAAATATATAAGCAAGTTGAGTTTGTGATATCTTCATCAATTTATTCATAAAATGTTTTTCATCTACTGACATTGTAGAAAAACTATTGTATTTTACAACATGGATTTCACCTCATTATTAGCAAATATACATTTATTAGTTTTTGTTTTATTTGTGTATTAATATCTGAATAGTTATAGTTTGAATGTTATACATTTGGTCATATATAATTTTCCCTATCTACTACTATGTTCCATAAAATTGTTCTGTGTTCTTTTATTCATTTGTATTCATTACAAAACTTTTTCTAGATACTTTGTGCTATCAGCAGTGTATATTTTTCCAAGTCTATTTATTTTTAAGTAGGATAAGTTGATTATCCTAGTTAAATAAATTCCACATTATTCATAAAAAATTGTAAATAACTTTGAAATTGCTTGCAAATATGACAGGTGTTGAATATTTAAGTTCAGAGGAAAAAGTTAATTCCACATGTACCTAAAACATGCAAATACACAGTGACAAAAAACTTATTTGCAATTGAACTCAAATCTGAAATCTATTTTTTTCATATTTCTTAGAAAACAGAAAAGGGAAAGTAAAATTCATATACCTCTAATAATAAAGATAAAAAGCTATTAATTATATTTCAAATTTTTATTGTTAAATTTATTGGAGTGACATTAGTTAGTAAAAATTACATAGTTTCCATGGGTACAATTCTACAATACATCATCTATGTGTTGTGTTATGTGCTCATCACCCAGAGTCAGTTCTCCCGTCACCATACATTTGACACCCCCTCTCTGCTCCCCACCCCTCAGGCAACCACAAACTGTTGACTGTGTCCATGAGTTTTTGTTTCTTTGTTGTTTTCAGTTTTATATTTCACATGAGTGAAGTCATATGGTTCTTGATTTTTTATATCTGGCTTATTTTGCTTAGCATGAGGATCTCAAGGTGCATTGTTTCATTTGCTAGTCAAAAGTTTTGTTATGTACTTCTCCCTGAGCTTTGCATTATAAAAGGGCCATGTAACAGAGAGACTAACTGTATTCTAACAATGAAATAAAGAATTGCTTAACAGAAAATAGAGAGCCTACTATTGTCAAAACTCTGGATTCAGTATTTTAAGTATATTGTAAGAAATGGTAGTGGCTATATGCATAGATATTAATTCTGAGTGCTAAGTACTCATGCAAGTTTAGTTTTAGATAACAGACACACGGTCCTTTTGAATCATGTATGATACTACCTAGTTTATACTGCTTGGAGCTTAAGACTTTTGGTTAATTTTATTTCTGCAATGTCAAATATGATAAAGACCTTTTAAACTTGACCACCTTTTATATATTTTTGTACAGTGCCAAAACATTTTAAATTACAATAAACATTAAAGCAGTCATAATATTGTTGCTACTATTTTTTTCCTTTTAACTCTGTTCTGCTGCTAAAAATAGAGAAGTGTTGACAGTATCCTCGAAAAACCAAATCATTTCACTGCTCTGATCCTCAGTATTCTCATACTGAGGAAGAGGAGTGGTAGGGCATATAAGGAGAAGATGAAGGGGAAGGAGAGGGAAAACGGAAGAAGAAAGAAGGAAATGAAAATTTAAGAAGGCTATTTAATTTTCTCAATCTTTTGTAGTGCTAGAGATACATTCTTCAACCTTTTGACTCTTACTTTACCATTGTTCTTTTTGGGTTTTTAGTGATCAGGAATGACTATACCTATTATATTAAGTTAAAAAAAGAAAGGTTGATTATGGCTACATAATTTTCTACAGAAGTTTTGTTTCATTTTAAAGCCTATCAAAAATAAAGTCAAAAGGAAAGACTAGGTGAAAAGCAATATTATTGTTTATGTAATATTTTTAATTTGTAAGTAGCTCTTACAAATCAGTAAGTAAATGCCCAAAAAACAGGTAGAAAAATTAGCAAAGAATATGAATAGGTAGTATGGTATTAATGTAAAGTAAGTGACTCTTGAACATGTGAGTAAATATTAAAATTAACATATAAGAAATGCAAGTATAACTACAGTGAGATTCCTTTGTTCATCTATATGATTGGCAAAGATCCAAAAATCTGATAGTTTACTGTGTCTATAAAGCTTTAATAAAAGAGGAAACTTCAAGCATTGTTATTAAATCTCTAAATTGACACACTATATGAAAGACATTTTTCAATATTGTTAACATTTTAAAACTTTGAATTAGTAATTATATTTCTAGTATTTTATTTTGCAGATATACACACATTTACAATAAAATAAATGCATAGTATTTATTGCAAACATTGATTATAAGAATGAACTATGGAAAGAACTAAATATAAAAGTCTGAATATTTATCAATGTATACTCCTAAAATATATTATTGGCACATCCATGAAGTAGAATGCTGTACAGCTATTAAAAATAATTAAGAATCATGTGATGCTTTGATCAATTTACAAAGAAAGAAGTGCCCCAGATTCAGGGAGGGCTTTATCATGGACTTTTAGGGGAGGAAGTGTTGTTAGAATTAACCCATATGCCACACTTTTCACTGAGGAAATTCAAGTCCAAGAGAATATAAGTATCTGTCCAAACATTTCAATGAACTAGTGACATAGGCAAGATTCATTAATGCATCTCAGTTTTTCCTTCTACCAAGTTGCAGGGTTATACAATTATAAACCTGTATGTGGGTTGCTGTTTCAGTAGGTATTTCATGAATATAAAGACTTTGATAGGAATGTTCAAGGTGAGGAGATATTATAACTATTAGAATCAATGGTTTTTCTAACTATAGATAAACTTTTCTGGAGAATAAATTTATTGTAATTTCATTAATGGATTACTCTAGATATAGACTTGTGTAATAATTATTTGAAGATTTTTTTCTTTATAACACAATACATTGATTTTTTTTTTTATTTTATAGTCCAAGCAAATACACTCTCATAAGCCAACAACTCTGATCCAGGTGATGTTCCTTTCTTAGTATTCTTGGGGGACGAATAAATAAATCAACACATCATGGTTGGTTTTATTCCATTTAACATGCATTCAATCATATCCTTTATATTGAAAAAAATGTTCTTTCTGATAGCAGATTTAGTGTGAAACTAAACTAATGAGAGTCACTTTTTGAGTGTCTACTAAGTGCAAATCATTTTCAGTGTTACATTTCACATTGATCATAGTGGCATTGTATAGCAGGTAATATATCTTATTCTCATGATAGATGATGAAACTGAGAGGCTGAGAGCCAGTATTTTAATTTCTGTTTGTCTAATAGCCATTTTTTAATTGTTACAACACCACAAGTGAAAACAGACACAGAAGCTGAGACCTGGTTCTTTTAATTTACTAAAGACTTGCTCTGAGATTGTAGCAGCAACTAGAAATCCATAAACCAGAAAAAAAAACCTGAAAAGCTAGAATAAACATTAATAAAATAAAGTTTAGCCACTAACTCTCATATTCTTTCATCCAGCAATTTAGAGATGTCTAGAATTTTCAGGTCAAATGTTGGAAAAGAAAGAGCTGCAAAAACATTTAGGTTCAGAAAGCTGCAGAAAGCTCCCCTCAATTATTTGGCTACATCTTCATTAGTGCATATGTGTGAGGAAGTTATCTAAAACTTGGGAAAGATCCAGAAGAAAAGAGATGGACTAAACAATTCTCACACAGGCCAAAGGACAGTTTATGTTTCCTCTACACAGAACAGAGTTTTAGAGATGCATTGCTTTTGTAGTGCTGAAAAAATTGCCATCAATTAAAAGCTAATCTGGACCTTCACTAACAAAGCTAAGAGAAAAGCTCTTAACAGATCAAATTGATTCCATAACCTAACTGTATCATAAAACTAAATCCAATAATATTTATAAAAATAGGCAGAGATTGGAAATATGAACTAACACTGCAAATTTACAATGCATTCACAATTTAAAATTACATAACATTAAAAACCAGCCCCAAAGTATGACCTATAAGCAGAAGATAAAATAACCAATAAAAAGAGACTAAGAAATGATGTATATAATAAAATCATCAAACAAGACTCTAGAAATAGCCAATAAATAACTGTTTCTGCTCAAGAAGGTAGAGGAAAAGATGAATGTAATATGGAAAGAAATGAAAAAGAAGAAAAAAATACCCAAATCAAATTTCTAGAGATGAAAATGACAATGCCTGAATGTAAAATACACAAGAATGGATTAAGAAAATATGAGATCCTGTATGTAATTTGTGTTTCCTTCTCTCTGGATGCTTTTAAACATATTCTTATTTTACTGTATTCAGCAATTTGAATGTGATGTGCTTTATGGTATTTCTCTTTAAGTTCCTTTTGACTAGTTTAGTTGAGCTTCTTAGATTTCTGGGTTTATAATTTTCATCATATTTGAAAAAATTTTGTGTATTAGCAATGTTGCTTGATAAAATTTCATTTTCCCCAAATTGACCCATGATTCACTGCAATTCCACTAAAATATTTGAGGGAATTGACACGCTGATTCTCTAACTTAAATAGAAATGCAAAAGGACAAGAATAGCCAAGGAAATCGTGAAGGAAGATATACACTACCACATATCAAGACTTCTAATGTTAAGACTGATTAAAATAAATATCAAGAGTGTATATTAAGACTTAGTAATATTGATAAAAGTAAAGAGAAACATGGAAATGTAACACACTAGATAGTTCAGGAACAAAAGGCATACATACAGTTCCTGATTTATAAAAAGAAATGATACTGCAGAGCAGGCAAAAGTGATGGTGGTTTGTTAATTAATTGTATCTCTACCTTAAACAAAACAATATAAAACAAAAAAAAAACTCGATTCTAATCTCACACATTAACAAATGTTAATTTCAGATTTTTAAAATATATATTTTGTAAAAATTGGGGAAAATAAGCTTTTAGAACATAATGTAGGATGATGTTTTTATGTTTTTCTATAGAGAACATAAAATTCTATGCAAGAATTTTTAAAATAGGACACAAATTACTTTAGATATAAAAGAAACATGACCAACTAGACTTTATTAAAGTATATAATCAATGGTTATTAAAAGACATTAAGAGAGTGAATATACTCAAGTAATAAATTGGAAAAAGATATTTACTATGCCCACATCCAACTTCTATCTAGAATACTTTTTTAAAAACTTGTCTACAAATTAATTTTTTAAAAATCAAACTAATAAGAAAAATGAGCAAAAACTCTATCAGGTAGTTTACAAAAGAAGATATTCAAGTGCTCAATAGCCTATGAAAGTTTGCTTAATTCATTAATAATGAGGAATATGAACATTGAAATTACAATATGATACAAAATATTACTATCCTGGGTATTAGTAAGAATATGGAACAATAGGAACTCTCATATACTATTGCTGAGGGCACCCATTTGTACAATTATTTTTGGACAACTGTTGGCCATATCTATTAATACTAAAGTTGATTCGACACATACTGTATCACTTACTAATCCTACTAATTCTCTTCTAGTTGTAGACCCAATATATATAACACAGATTCTCACTAAAAGGAATGTACAGAAATGTTTATAGCAGTTCCATTTTAGTAGCACCAAACTATAAATGAGCCACATACTTACTAACAATAGAAAGAACAAGTAAATTATAGTATACTAATAAAATAAAATGCTATATAGCAAAGAAAAAAGAACTATAATTGTACACAAATTCATGCATCAATATTGAGGAAAAGTAAAAAATTAACAGTCTATATAAATTTCAAAAATAGACTTAATCCATTGTGTTAGAAGTCAGCATACCTGCTACTTTTCAGCAAAGGCAGTCTTTGGTAGAAAGGTAAAAAGGAGGGAGTGTCTGGTATGTTGGTAATATTTTTATCTCCTTTTTAATTTATTTTTTATTTTTTAAAAATTTTATTGGGGTGACATTGATTAGTAAAAATTACATGGGTCTCAGGTCTACAATTCTACATTACATCTTCTATGTGTTGTATTATGTGCTCATCACCCGGAGTCAGTTCTCTTTCCACCACCATATATTTGTGTCTCTGTCTCTTCTCCCCCACCCCCTTCCCTCTTACCCTCCGTGAGTTTTGTTTCTTTGTTGCTTTCAATTTTCTGTTAACAATCGAACTAAATTTCACCATCCCTTTCCCTTATTTTACCCACTCTCCCATCCCTCCTCCCATCTTAAAGAAGTCCCTCTAACATTCTTTGTAGTACTGTTTTGGTGGTGATAAATTTCTTTAGCTTTTTTTTTTTTTTTTAATCTGAGAAGCTCTTTATCTGTCCTTCAATTTTGAATGCTAGCCTTGCTGGATACATTATTCTTGGTTGTAGAGCCTTGGTTTTCATCATGAACATTTTCTGCCAATCCCTTCTGGCTTGTAAAGTTTCTGGTGATAAATCAGCTGAGAGTCAAATGGGTGTCCCTTTATAAGTTACTACTAGCCTTTCTCTTGCTGTTTTTAGAATTTTCTCATTTTCTTTAACTTTTGCCATTTTAATTATGATGTGTCTCAGTGTTTTCCTATTTGGGATCATCTTGTTTGGAATTCTGTATGCATCCTGGATTTGTATGTCCATTTCCTTCACCAGGTTAAGAAAATTTTCAGTCATTATTTCTTCAAATAATTTCTTGACCCCTTGCTTTTCCTCTGTCACTTCTGGCACAGCTATTATTCTGATATTTTTAAGTTTAATATAGTCCCAGAGGAATCTGAATTCATCCTCTGTTTTTTGGAAATAATTTTCCAATTGATCTGGCTGTTTTGTTTTTTTTTTTTTTCTGCTGGCTTTTCCTGCAAATCATTGCTTTGTGCTTCTATTTTATGTAGTTTAGTTACTTTTATTCCATACTTCATTTCAATTTATGTAGTCATTATCTCTCCCTGGTTCTTTATAATGGTTTGTAAGTCTTCTTTGATGCTTGCTATCTCTCTGTTGAAATTATCATTTAGTTCATTAAGCATTTTTATAATTGTTGCTTTGAGCTCTGTTTCTGATGGGTCATCTGTCCTCATCTCTTTGATCTCTCATTCTCTGATTTCTCATTTTTGCAGCCTCTCTGGACCCTCCCTGAACCCTCCCTAATGCAGTTACTTTGGTGTCTGCTGCTGATACTGGGTGGGCAGAGGTTTGTGGGGGAGGGTCATTTGTGGTTTTCTTTTCTTTCTGTAGCTTTGAGGGGCCTGCAGAGAGTTTGGGCATGATTATGCCTTTTGGTTCTCAGTTTGCCCTATGTGCAGATTCTGCCCTGAGACTTGGGGTCAGTCCTGTATGCTGGTCTTTCAGATTATCCTGGTTGTGTGCTGAAAAAGGTGCACATTTTCCTTTCTTCTTCCTGGCCAGAGCATTCATGCTGCAACTCCTCACAGCCCAGTCTCTATCCTTCCTCTGGGAACTTGAGTAAAGTCTGGCCACTCTGTCTTGTGGACAAGTCTTCACCTCCTGGGGTCAAAGTGAGATAGTTTTGGTATCTCACACCACACCTGCAGACTCCCTTTCCTCTGTCCCATGGACCAAGTAAGGTCTGGAGCGCTCTCCTGCCACCTTCTTCCTCCTCCCTCCCCCAGCAGTAGAATTCCAAGCGGGACCCACGCAGCCATGTCCCCATTCTTTCCCTTTAATTTCTCCTTTGTTTAACCCTCTGCCCACCTGCAGCTACCTTCATGCGATGAATGGGTTTCTTAGCTGTGATTGCGCATTGTTTAGAGGGTCCTTTGTTGAGATATAGGTGTTTTATTCATTATAATCTTCAGAGGAGGTTTTTTTGGAGGTCCTTACTATACTGCCAGTTTGTTGCTGGTCATAATTTTATCTTTAAAAAAATTAAAGATTTTATTAAAATATAGCAAACATACAATATTATATTAGTTTCAAGCACACACCATTATTATTCAACATTTACATACCTAAAGAAGTGATCACCAAGTCCAAAAACCATCTGATGCTGTACCACACTACCACAATATTATTGACTATAGTTCCTATGCTATACATTATATCTCCAAGACATTTGTTCTATACCTGGAAATTTGAGCCTCTTATTCCCCTTTACCTTTTTTCCCTCTTTTTAATTTTTCAATTACAGTTGACTTTCAACATTATTTTATATTAATTTCAGGTGTACAGCACAGTGCTTAGATGGTTATATAATTTAAAAAGTGATTTCCCTGACTAGTCTGGTACCCATCTAGCACTATACATAGTTATTACTGTATTATTGATTATTTCCTATTCTTTACATTTCCATGACTATTTTGTAAGTACCAGTTTGTATTTCTTAATTCCTTCACCCTTTTCATTCTGTCCCCAACCCCTCCTCCTAACTATCATCCCCAATAAATCCAGGACCTATTGGACACCATACATAGCTATTTCAATATTATTCGCTATATCTTTATGCTGTACCTTACATCCCCATGACTACTGTGTAACAATAATTTGGTACTTTTAAATCTCTTCCTCTTTTTCACCCATCCCTAAACCCCCTCCCACCTGGCAACTATCAAAATGTTTGATCTATAAGTTTGTTGCTGTTTCATTTGTTTCATTTGTTTATTTTGTTCTTTAGATTCCACTTATAAGTGAAATCACATGAACATTTGTTTTCTGCTGCCTGGTTTACTACACTTAACACAATACCTTCTAGTTCAGGGTTGTCCAATCTTTTGGCTTCCCTGGACCACAGATGGAAAAGAAGAATTGCCTTGGGTCACACATAAAATACACTAACACTAATGATAACTGATTAACTAAAAGAAAAAAAAAAAGCCTGTGTATAATTTTGTAATGCTTTAAGAAACTTTACAAGTTTGTAAAATTTCTTTTTTTTCCATTTTTCCTGCCACATAGTCTTTATTTTTTTTTAAATTCATTTTTATTATTAAACTTATTGGGGTGACATCTGTTAGCAAGGATTACATAGGTTTCAGGCATACAATTCTACAGTGCATTGTCAACATGTATAATAAGTTCACCACCTAATGTGACTTCGCTTTCCATCACCTTATATTTAGCTTCCCCCCCTCCTCTCCCACCCCCTCCCCTTTCTCCCCTCCCTGACCCACTCATCCCCAAATAAACATTAAACTATTGATTGTGTCTATGGGTTATTTGTTTGTTCATTTCTTTTTTCTTTGCTTTCAGAATGAAGTAATACAGTTCTTTGTTTTTTCTGTCTGGCTTATTTCACTAAGCATGATGATCTCCAGGTCCATCCATTTTGTTGCAATTGGAAATATTTCATCTTTTCTTATAGCTGAGTAGTATTCCATTGTGTATATGTACCACAGCTTCTTTATCCAGTCGTCTGTCGCAGGGCACTTTGGTTGTTTCCATGTTTTGGCCACTGTGAACAGCGCTGCGATGAACATTGGGGTACATAAGTCTTTGTGGACAAAGGTTTTCAGGTTTTTTGGGTAGATCCCCAGAATGGGGATTGCTGGGTCAAATGGTAACTCCATTCCCAGTTTTCTGAGGAACCTCCACACTACCTTCCACAGTGGTTGTACCAGTTTGCACTCCCACCAGCAGTGTACCAGAGTTCCTTTTTCTCCACATCCTCTCCAGCACTTGTTATTCCTTGTCTTGTTGATAACAGCCATTCTAACAGGTGTGAGGTGGGATCTCATTGTGGTTTTGATTTGCATTTCCCTGATAGCTAATGAGGATGAGCATTTTTTCATATGTCTGCTGCCCATTTGTATTTCTTCGTGGGAGAAGTGTCGGTTTAGTTCTGCCCGCTTTTTAATTGGGTTGTTTGTTTTTTTGTTGTTAAGTCTTATTAGTTCTTTATATATTTTAGATATTAGACCCTTATGTGATGCGTTATTTGCAAATATTTTCTTCCATTCAGTTGGCTGTCTCTTTGCCTTGTTGATGGTTTCTTTTGCTGTGCAGAAGCTTTTTAGTTTGATATAGTCCCATTCATTTATTGTAAAGTTTCTTAAAACTCTCCTAGAATGCATGTGGCTCTTGAGATGGACAAGCTTGCTTTAGTTCCATCCATGTTGCAGATGGCAAGATTTTATTCCTTTTTTAAGATTAAGTAGTATACCATTGTATATATGTAGCATTTCTTATTTATATGTTTATCTATTGATGGACACCCACATTTACTCCATACCTTGACTATTATAAATAATGATATAATGAACATGTGGATGCACATGTTCTTTTGTAGTAGTGTTTTGGCTTTCTTTGGACAAATAACCAGAAGTAAAATTATTGGTCTGTAGCCTTTGTTTTAAAGTGTACTTTGGCTACCCAAACTTTTTTTTTGATTACCATTTTCACGAAATATTTTTTTCCATCCCTTTACTTTCAGTCTCTGTGTGTCTCTCAATCTGAAGTGAGTCTCTTGTAGGCAGCATATGTAAGGATCTTATTCATTCAGCCACCCTATCTTTGAAGCATTTAATCAAATTGCATTTAAAGTAATTGTTGATAAATATGTAGTTATTGTCATTTTATTATTCATATTTTTATCATTTTTAATCTTAAAGAAGTCTCTTTAACATTTTTTGTAATACTGATTTGGTGGTTATGAACTCCTAGGAACCTCTTTATCTCTCCTTGAATTTAAAATGATAGCTCTGATGGATAGAGTAATTTTGGTTGTAGGTACTTGCTTCTCATCAGTTTGGATATTTTATGCCAATCACTTCTGGCCTGCAAAATTTCTGTTGAGATATCCACCAACAGTCTTCTAAGAGCTTCCATATCGGTAACTAACTGCTTTTCTCTTGCTGCTTTTAAGATTAAATTTTTTTTTTTTTTCCTTTAACTTTTGTGTCCTGGTGTGGGCCTCTTTGGGTTCATCTTGTTTGGAACTCTCTGCATTTCATGGGCTTGTATGTCCATTTCCTTCACCATGTTAGGGTTATTTTTTTATTGTTATTTCTTCAAGTAGCTTCTCAATCCTTTACTCTCTCTCTTCTCCTTCTGGTACACATCTGATGGGAATGTTGGCATCCTTGATGTTGTCCCAGAAGCCTCTCAAACTATCCTCATTTCTTTAATTCTTTATTCTTCTTGCTGTTCTGATTATTTTCTGCTATCTTATCTTCCAAATTGCTGATTCGAACCTCTGCTCCATCTAATCTAATGTTGATTCCCTCTAATATATTCTTCATTTCAGTTATTGTATTCTTCATTCCTGATATATTTTCATTTTTATGTTTCCTATCTTTTTGTTGAAGTTCTCCATGAGATCATTGAGTATCTTTATAATCAGTGTTGGAAACTCTGCATCTGGTAGATTGCTTGTCTCCATTTTGTTTATTTCTTTTTCTGGAGCTTTATTCCTTTATTTTTTCATTTGAGACATGTTCCTTTGCCTCCCCATTTTGACTGCCTTTTTGTTTTTGTTTCTATATATTACAAAGAGCTGCTATGTCTCCCAGTATTAGTAGAGTGACCTTACATAGTAGGTGTCCTGCGGGGTCCAGTGGCACTATCTCCCTTGTCACCTGAACCAGGTGCTGCAAGTGTGTAGCTTGTGTGGTTGGTGTGTGCCCTCCTGTTGTAGGTGAGCCTTGGTTTCTGTTGTACATCAATGGGAGGAATTGACACTTAGATGACTGGATGTGAGGATTGATCATGGCTACAGTGGAGTAGATGTTTTGTAGCGACTGACCTTAGGGAGCAGAATTTGCTCTAGTGGAGCTCTGATGTCTTTCCAGTTAGTTCTTTGGGTGTGTCATCTGAGGAAGTGGCCGAGTGGTTTCTGGCACCATCCAAATATGGCCATCAGATGTGCCAGCCCCAGAGCTACATGGAATGGGCTTCACTTCAAGCCAATTTCAGCCTCTGCCTATGCCTTGTCCAGGGCCACTTGGCATGAGCCATGAAGCAATTTGCAGATGTCTTTCACTTGCACTGGGCATAGAAGTGCCCAGGAGAGACTAAGCTGGGAGCCAAGGATGGCTTATTGCTAGTGCCAGGATTGAAGTTGCTTAGCAAGGGGTATGGGGCACACTGCTCCTTGGGGCTTTGTACATTTTTGAGAGATTTTAGGAACGTTTGCAGCATGAGCCAAGACAGGCTGTTGTATGGAAACACCTAGGAAGCAGCTTGAGTGGGCCCACAATTTGGGTGGGGCTGGTTCTTAGGGAATCATCAGGGCAGGGCAAAGTGTGTTATCCAGGTTAATGGAGACTCAGATGTGGTGGACACCTGTGTCTGCATGTTGCAAGGAGGGAGGGTTCAACAAGGGAATAATGTATTCTTCCTACACTTCTGTCTGGAATAAACCTGTTTCTCCAACCCCGACCCTGATGCCAGACAATTCTGTTCCTCCCCATGTGTCCCTGGCACCTTTCAAGTTGCTGCCCTGGAGCTGGAGCTCAGAGTAAGAGTTCATCAGCAAGTAAGTCCATGTGTAGGCCCTTAAAAAAGAATGCCTGAGACTCTAGCAGTTCTATGTCTTATTCAGCCACAGTCTCCACTGGTTTTCATAGCCGGAAGTTAGGGGGATGTCTCCAGCACAGAAACCCTGGTTAGGAGCCTGATGTATGCCCAGGACCCCTTTCTTCTCAGGGGAAACTTCTGGTGCTGAGATATTACCCCTGATTTTTAACTGCCATGCATGGGTATGAAGACCAGCCCATTCTATATCTCTGCCCCTTCTAAAAGTCTCCATGTGACTTTTTCTGTATATATTTAGTTATAGGATTTATGTTCAGCTATACTTCAGGTGATTCTCAATGATAATTGTCTTGAAGTTTAGCTGTAATTTTGATGTGCTCGTGAGAGGATGCAAATTTAAGATGTAACCACTCAGCCATGTTGACTGGAAATTCCTATTTGAATTTTTAAAAGTATCCCAGGTGGTTTTAATATAGGCAGTCTTCAAATTACACTTTGATAAACTCAGTATTCTGTATTTAACTTAACTAAGAATAGAAAAATGAGTTTCATACATGATTCTTCAAAGTTCAAGGAAGTTCCTCTATTTGGAATCTGTGGCTTTTTCTTGATCTTTTTGTTATGATGTTTGGATATATCCAAATGAATATTTCTATTTGCTGACTGTGGCACTTGAGTTTACCCCATGAACTCAAAATAATCTATAGTTTCCTTTATTGTTCTATTCTTCAAGAATGAATAACAATAGGAAATTTTTATACTTTAATGTAATAATTTATTTTACTAAAATATATTACCTTAATGATTTTTACTTAAAAATATAAATACTGTAATTATTATAAAATTATTAGTCAGTGTGAAACTGTTTCAAAAACTTTTCTTCATTTATAAAATTTTTTACTATGTTTTTCTTTGGCTTGCACTATCAACAACAAAGATGTTTTGTATGTCACATTGTGTAACATTTTGTAATAAATTTTTTATGTCATCAGTGCCATTAGATTCTAACTTATCTATACTTAAACCTAATTGATGTTACTTAGTATGTTTTGAGAATTTTTTGCTAAAATTTAATAATATGATAAATTTATTATCATATAACAAAAATTTAAAATAAAATAATGTCATTTATATGTAACAGCTCAATATGTTATTATTAAATGCATAAAATAGTCAAAGTTATCAACTTTTTATTTTTGGTGAATTTTTGACACATTTTGGAAAAAAAAAACCTTGAAGTCAATTAATGCAAAGGGTTAAACTGACAATGGCATGTTCTCTGCAAAGCCCACAGTTTGTAGGAAACAGAAACTGATGACTCCTCTCAGAAGTTTCACTAACACTTCATGCAGCCATGCTTATTCAGTCCAGACAACTAAATCCCAGGATTTCTATAACTAAATGTATACTGCAGTAGTCCACATCCATCTTCATGGATTTGGTCAAAGGAAGATAGAGAGTTAAGCAGAGATTAGAGATGGGACATGAGCCACAGGATAGTTCTAACATATCAGAAACACCTTGTGGAATCTATGATCTTACTATGTGACTGTTTCTATGCTAAACCTACCATGCCATGTATGAATGTGAGTGTTAGTGTGAGTGTGTTTGTTAATAAGACATAATACAAAATTTTAGGAAATCAGAAAATTTGAGGTAATAACATGTTTTCCCTAACAATCAGGATTGGATTTGGTTTCCCTCTCATATTCTCTCAAAGTGTATCATGTTTATTTCTATCACAACTCTCACTTCAGCATATTTTGTGATTATCTGCATACTTGCTTTTATTTCACTAAACTGGGAATATGAGTATATGTTCTTAAATACTCTTTATCCATTCCTAGCTCAGTGCATGGAATCTGAAATGTAACAGGTGTTTGACAAACATTTATTAATTGACTAAATAAGTGTATAAATAGTATTAGTCATATTTTGATAATAAAAAATGGTTATGTCCAAAATCTGTGAAGTAAATAATCAATATTATATTAATAAAAACTTTTAAAAAATCCTAAAGCAGATACTGATTTCCTTTTAAGCTCTTTCAATGCTCACATATATGGGTGTGAATGATAATAAAAACTGACTATGTCCAAAGTCTATAAAATCAAAACATGATATTATCATAATAGCAAGCAAGGGGACTCTTGAGAAATTTGTCCTAAGGCAGAGTTGTTTTCTTCCTGTGTTCTTTTAGTATATATGAATAAGTGTGGGATTGCAGTCATAATGGAATTCAGAAGTACCCCAGAACATGCTTTCTCTGAATAAAGACAATGTCCAAAATTATTGGAGGTTTCACCAAGTTACTCAATTAATTTAATCATTATCCAATCTTATTCTTTGGTTTGATGTTTCCAAATCAATAGAGAAGATAATTGCTTGAATTTATTGACAATTATTAATAATTTAGTTACTATCAAATTTAACTCCTTTTTATCTTTATTAAATTAATTGGGGTGAAACTGGTTAGTAAAATGATATAGACTTCAAGTGTACATTTCTATAATACATCATCAATATGTTGCATTGTGTGTTCACTACCCAGAGTCAGTTCTCCTTCCATCACCATCTATTTGACCCTATTTCCCTCTTCTACCGCCTCTCTCCCCCTTATACTCTGGCAACCACTAAACTTTTGTTTGTAACTATAAATTTTTGTTTGTTTGTATGTCTTATTTATTTATTGCTTTCAGTTTCATATGCCACATATGAGTGATGTCATATAGTTTTTCACTTTTTCTGTATGACATATTTTGTCTAGCATGATAATCTTAAGATCCATCCATGTTGCTGCAAATAGCAGTATTTCATATTTTCTTATGGCTGAGTAATATTCCATTATGTATTTGTACTACGGATTTTTTATCCAGTCACCTATCAAAAGATATTTTGGTGATTTTCATATCTTGGCCACTGTGAATAATGCTACATAAACATAGGTGTACATACATCTTTATCAATAAACTTTTTCAGATTTTTTGAGTAGATACTCAGAAGAGGGATTGCTGGGTCATATAGCAATTTTATTCTTAAGTTTTTGAGGAACCACCATACTGTTTTCCAGTGACTGTACCAATTTACATTCCCACCAGTAGTGTATGAAGGTTCTTTCCTCTCCATAGCTTTTCCAGCTCTTATTATTTGTCTTCTTGATAATAATGATTTCTACAGGTGTGAGGTAATAACTCTTTGTGGTTTTGATTTGCATTTCCCTAATAGCTAGTGAAGTTGAGCTTTTTTTTTTTGTTTTCATATATCTGTTGGCCGTTTGTATGTCTTCTTGGGAGAAGTGTCTGTTTAGGTCTTCTTTCTATCTTTAAATTGGATTTTGTTGTTGTTGTTGTTGTTGAGTTCTATGGGTTCTTTATATATTTTGGATATTTGCCCTTTATCAGAGGTGTTGCTTGCAAATATCTTATTCCATTAGGTTTGTTGTCTCTTTGTTTTGTTGATGGTTACTTTCGCTGTGCAGAAATTTTTTAGTTTGATATAGTCTCTTAATTTATTTTTACTTTTACTTCTCTTGCCTTTGAGGTCAAATTTGTAAAATCTTCTCTGAACCCATGATCCATAAGTTTAATACCTATGCTTTCTTCCATGCAATTTATTGTTTTAGGTCTTAGATTTAGGTCTTTGATTTATTTTCAACTAATTTTTTGGTATATGGTGATAGGCAGCAATCTAGTATCATTCTTTTGCATGTGGCTCCCCAATTTTCCCAGCACCATTTATTGAAAAGGTTTTCTATTCTCCATCATGTGTTTTTGACTTCTTTGTTAAAAATTATCTTCCCACATACATGTGGTTTTATTTCTGTGTTGTCAATTTTAACCCATTGGTCTGTGTGTCTGTTTTTCTGTCAATAACATGCTATTTTGATTATTACTGCTTTGCAGTATAAATTAAAATAAGGGTGTATAATACTTCTAGCATCAATATTTTTTTTCCTTAGTATTGCTTTGGCTATTCAGGCTCTTTTGTGATTCCATACAAATCTGATGGTTTTTTATTCTGTTTTCTTTGAAAAATGCCAGTAAGATTTTGAGCTGTATATGATTATCTATTTTGGATACAAATACATTTCAAAACTCAGTATAAGATCTAAATCTGTGGTATTCAAATGCACTTCACAATAGATGATTCCACAAGAAACAGAATCAACACGGTAAAATGCAGTGTTTGTTTTTCACACTGTGGGTGAAAATTTATTGATTTAATAATCCAATGCATATTAAATAGGAAGAGTATAGCTTATGTTTATATTTTATTTAGCTATAAAATATTAATTTTCTCATGTTAAAATTAACTTCTCCAATTTAATATCACTGGCATGCATTCATTTTTTAAATAAAATATTTAATATAATGCATATTCACAAGAAAAAGTATATTTTTAAAATCAGTAGGATCTTGAAATAGTTTTTTGTTTGTTTTTTTTTTCTCTTCTCAGATTTTAAAAACCAGTATGAAGATTTACAGGGCATTAGTTACTATCAGGTTACTCATAGCTTCACTGTGCCAAATGTCTCATATTTAAATGTCTATGAAATGACAGCTATAACTGTATTGGACTATAATTAGGAAATGGAAATTCATTTTTGTATCAATTTTTTAAAGACAATAAAACTAGTAAGAGAAATCTGTTTTCTTTTAAAGAAAGAAAATTTCAGAATTCCTCCCAAAATATATGTGTGGGGTTGAATATATATATATAATAGAATTATATATGTCACTTTTGTATAAATCAATATTTAGTTCTGTGTAATATAACACAATATGAATTATACCAAAATAGTGTCAGAATGAAATCTTTGAGCAGAGTCATATTAAATAAACAACATTTCCTGACTGTGTAAGAACATGTAGCATTATGAAAAGCTGGAATTCAATGAGATGTCACATGTCTATTCCACAGTTTCTTCACAGATGTTTTCATCTCTTTATTTCTCATTGTATAGATAAGGGGGTTCAGGAGTGGAGTAAAAATGGTATAAAACACAGAGAGGAGCTTGTCCATGGAGAACTGACTAAAAGGCCACACATAAATGAAAATACAGGGCCCAAAAAAGAGTGTGACTACCATAATATGTGCAGAGCAAGTAGAGAGTGCTTTGGCTACCCCATTAGCAGAATGCTGTTGGACAGTGATGAGGATAACAGTGTAGGAGATGAAGAGGAGCAGAAAACAGCTCATGGAAAGCAATCCACTGTCTGCGATCATAAGTATACCCAAGACATAGGTATCCATGCAGGCAAGCTTGATCACAAGAAGAAGGTCACAGAAGAAGCTGTCCACTTCATTGGGGCCACAGTAAGGTAAATTCACAGTAAAGGCTATTTGACTGATGGAGTGTACAAAGCCAATGACCCATGAAACAAACACCAGCTTGATGCAAGTTTGCCAGCTCATCATGGTCACATAATGCAAGGGTTTGCATATGGCCACATATCTGTCATAAGCCATGGAAACCAAAAGTACCATCTCAGCCCCACCTATAAAGTGCAAGAAAAAGATTTGAGCCATACATCCTTCAAAGGAAATGAGCTTTCGGTCACTAAGGAAGTCCATGATCATTTTGGGGGTTGCAAAAGAGGCCAGCCATATGTCCAGGAAAGATAGATTCCCCAGCAAGAAATACATAGGGGAAGAGTACAAGCAAGGCTCATAAATTATAGTGACCACAATGATGAGATTACCCAGCACAGCGGCCACATAGACCCCAGAAAAGAATATAAAGAAAAAAATTTGGAGATGCTGTGAAGTACAAAGACCATGCAACACGAATTCTGACACTGAGGAATAATTCTGTAGGTCCATTATCTCAGATTTCAGATCTTCTTCTGAATCTACATAAATAAAAGAGGTATAAGTGTCAATTGCTAAGCACAAGAAAGTGATCAACTATGTGTTATCTGAATATAATTTTTAATTTTAAAAAGATAATCCAAAATTCATTACATGAAAGGTTAAAGCCAAGTCCATACTGGTTATCTTTCAGGTATGTTTGGTCAAGATGGTGGAGTAGGCAAGTGCTGTGCTCACCTCTCAGGACCACAAAAATTACAACTAAACTACAGAAAACGATCATTAAGAATCACCTAAAGTCTAATTGAATCAAGCCATACAATTACAGACAAACATAAGAAGCCACCTTGAGAAAGGCAGGAAGGGCAGAGATGCAAAACAGGATGTTCCCACATCTGTGCGTGACCATTAAAATCAGGAAGGATATCTCCACTGCAGAGGTCAACTCCAGAGGACAGAGGGGTCCCAGACTCACACCAGGCTCCCCACCTCAGTGTTTCAGTGCTGGGGCGAGAAGTCCCCATAACTTCTGGCTGTGAAAACCAGTGGATATTGTGGCAGAGTAAGCCAGAGGGTAGCTGCAGTCTTAGGCTCTCCTCTTAAAGGGCCCATGCATGGGCTTACTCACCAATGGACATGCTCGCTCTGAACCCCATGGCTGGGACAGCAACTTGAAAGGTGCTGGAGTCTAATGGGAAAAAACTTAGTTGATTAGCTTCAATGTGAAGACTAGAGGAGCAGCATTCTTCCAGACAAAAAAGCTGGTGGAAGCCATTGTTCCTTTTTTGAGCTCTCCCTGCTCCATGTGTGTAGATGCTGATAGTTGCCATATCTGAGTCTTCATCAAACTGGCTATCACCTTTTGTCTGCCCCACCAACTTCTGGGCACACTGGTCACTTCCAGTGGGTGTTCCATATAAACAACCTGTCTTAACTCATGCTGTAGACTTTGCTGAAATCTCACAAAGGTTCAGAAAGCCCAAAAAAACAGTATCTGGCTTTGACATGTCCTATGTTTCTGGCTAAGCTCAGCACTAGCAACAACTGGGCTTGATTCTCATATTGACCTCTTGAGGCACCTCTAATCCAAGGGCAAGCAGCGGCAGTCTGCACAATGCTTTGTAGTTCATACCAGGTGGCCTTAGGCAGGGCACAGGTTGCTGCTAAACTTGACCTGCTATGAATTCTCTCCAAGGAGGCTACAAGGCTGGCACACTTGGTGGCCAGTTTTACCAAGCAGGAGCACAACTCAGCCACCTCCATGAATGACTCACACAAAGAGTAGACTGGGCAGGAACCAGAGCCTCACTAAAGTGAATCCTGCTTTGTAGGGTTAGGCTCTGTACCACAGCTTCTTTATTGTGGTGGAGAGGCTGACCCTACAGAGTATCATGGCCAGTCCTCATAACCAATCAGCCCAAGGATTAGTCTCTCCCATTGACTTACAAACAGCAACCAAGTCTCAACTATAATAGGAAGGCACATTCATCCCACTCAAGGGATGCACTTGGAGTACCTGACTCTCGTGACCAGGGAGACTGTACACTGGGTTCTATAAGAAACTTAACTATATAAGGCCACTCTACTGAGACTGAGAGACATATCAGTCCTACTTAATACATAGAAAGATACACAGGGAGACAGCTAAAATGGGGAGACAAAGAAACATGTCCCAAATGAAATTAACAGAATAAAGCTCCAGAAAAAGAACTTAAAAATAATAAAAAGGAGACAAACAATCTACTGAGCACAGAGTTCCAAACACTGGTTGTAAAAATGCTCAGTGATCTCAGGAGGAACTTCAACAAAGAGATAGGAAATATTAATATAAAAATGGGGATAGAAAACAGAAAAGAATGAGTCAGAAATAAAGAATACAATAACTAAAATAAAGAATACATTAGAGGGAATCAACAGTAAATTAGATGAAGCAGAGGACTGAATAAATAATTTGGAAGATAAGGTAGTAGAAAACAACAAAATAGAACAGAAAAAAAAGTATTCCTCCCAAAATGAGGATAGTTTAAGGGGCCTCTGGGAGAACATCAAGCATACAGACATTCCCATAATATAAGCACTAGAAGAAGATAAAGAGCAAGGAATTGAAAACCAGGAGTAATCATTGATAATTCCCTTAATCTGGTGAAAGAAATAGATATAGAAGCCCAGGAAGTCCAGAGAGTTCCAAACAAGATGAACTCAAAGAAGTCCATACCAAGACACATATAATTAAAAAACCAAAGGTTAAAGACGAAGATTGAATCTTAAAAGCAGCAAGACAAAGCAGTTAGTTATCTTCAAAGTAGCTTCCTCCCATAAGACTAATAGCTGATTTTTCAACAGAAACTTTGCAGGCTAGAAGGGATTGGCACAAAATATTCAAAGTTATGAGAAGCAAAGACCTATAACCAAGATTACTCGACCTGGCAGCACTATCATTTAAAAATTAAGAAGAGAAAAAGAGCTTCCTAGACCACAAACAAAAGAAAAAAAAAAGCAAAAAAAAAAAAAAAAGCTAAATGAGTTCATCACCACCAAACCTGTACTACAAGGAATGCTAGAGGGACTTGTCTAAGATGAAAACAAAAATAAATGATAAAAATGTGCATAATAAAATGGCAATGACTACATATCTATCAACAATTATGTTAAATGTAAATGAATAAAAGCTTCAATCAAGAGATAGGATAGCATAAGAAAAGAGCTTTACATACGCTGCCCACCAGAGACTCACTTCAGATTGAAAGGGACAGACAGATGGGAAGTAAAGGGATGGGGAAAAAGATATTCCATCAAAATGGAAAGTAAAGGGATGGGAAAAAGATATTCCATCAAAATGGAAAAAAACAACCAACCATAGAAGCTGAGGTAGCAATAATTATAGTAAACAAAATAGACTTTGAAACAAAGGTTATGACAAGAGACAAAGAACCCAATAATCCCACTTCTGGATATTTATTTAAAGAAACCCAAAATGCTACTTCGAGGGGATGTATGCCTTCATATGTTCATTGCAGCACTGTTTATAATGGTCAAGATGTAGAGGCAGCCTTGATGTCTGTCAGTGAATGAATGGATAAAAAGTAAGTGGCACATATATACAAGGACTATTATTTGGTGATTGATGGAAATGGGTTCTTGCCATCTGTAGCAGCATGGATGCACCTGGAAAGTATTGTGCTGAGTGGAGTGTCAGAGAAAGATAGATTCAATGTGATTACATTCGCATGCAGAATCTAAAGAAGAAAATAAAAAAAAACAGAAACAAATTAATAGATATAGAGTACATTTTGATGGTTGCCAGATATGAGGGGGAGGTGAGTGAAAAGGGAGAAGAGATTAAGAAGTACAAATTGATTGTTACAGAGTAGTCATGGGAATGTAGGGTATGGCATAAGGAATATAGTCAATAATATTGTAATAACTATGTATGGTGTCAGGTGGGTATGAGATTTATCAGGGTGATAGATGGGAGCAATCTAGAGGGGCAGGATAGAAAGGTGAAGGGATTGAGAAGTACAAATTGATAGTTACAAAATAGCCATAGGGATGTAAAGTAAAGCATAGAGAATATAGTCAATAATATGGTAATAACTATACATAGTGCCAGATGGGTACTAGACTGGTCAGGGGAATGACTTCTTAAATTATATAAATATTTAACCACTATTTTTTTCTATACACTAAAATTCATATGAAATAATCTTAAATGTCAAAACAAACAAACAAATAAAATGTAAAAAACAAAAAAAAAAAAGAAAAAGAAAAGGAAAAATCAAGTCCATACCAACATGTGTATTTACGGTTTTCAGACTTCAGTGCTTTGTTAGAGTAGTTAGACACTTGGGGACAGACACTTCAGCATAGATGAGAGTTGTAGGTAAATAAATTTTTTTCACTTCTGTAGTCTTTGTCCATGGGAAAATATTGAATCAGTCAAGAACAGAATGTGAACCAAACATCCTTAGGAGTGTTGAAAATATAAAGAGTTCTAAATGGTGTTATGTTCTCTCCATTTGTGTCAATATCATTGCCCAATTGGTGATTGTTTTTAAGCATCAGAGCTAAGAATTTAAATTAAAGCTCAATTAAAAAAGCAATGTCATCTTTTCAAACAAAGACAATTGCATGTACATTATCAAGTTTTTCTCTTCCTTTCCATTTAGCCACACGAGCACAAGACAAAATCCAGCAGAAGTATTTTGGTGTATGGCTGTGTCTATGTATCTAAATACCAATCAATATGTTTCTGTCTTGAAGGCAAGAGAAGAAGTAAATTCATTCCTTGATGACAAGGTTTAAAGGATAAATATTCCTTTAAGTTAAAAAAAAGGATGTTCTGAGTATAAAACATATTTTGGGTGATGTATAAATAAAGGATATCTCCTAGATTGTCAACTCAAGTTATGTGTGTTGTTTAGTAATTTGGGGAAGTGACATTATTGTGTTGTATGTAAGTTATAGAATGGCATTTGTCATATTCTTAATTTCTACCAGGACTCTTCTAGGCAGTAGTTAGGCTATCTTCTTCCTTACTCAATTGCTCATTCACATATTCACTCATTCAGACCATATCTATGTAACACCAAGACTGTCTCCCATTTCATTTAACATAGTATAATAACCAATCAGTATAAAAGGAAGTAAATCAATTAACTTAGGGTTTGTACACTTCCCTGATTTCACAATTTTTCATTATTGTTCTAGTCATTTATGGTCAGCACTTCACAATAGGGGCCACAACATAAAACATATGCAGTAATTTTGAGGGGAGTGTTTTCATAATTATACATGAATGACAGATAAATCCAGCATTTGATTTAAAAATGTAGCTCTGAGCCTCCAGAAGAAGTAAGATGGGATGTATAGGTCTCATTATTTGTTTATCATAAGAAATAAACTAGTCTCTCACTCTCTTCACAAAGAGGAAGACATTGTATAAACCTTTTCATAAGAGCATTGAAAAATATATTTCATGAAAAATGTCACAAAAGATGCAGAATGATCAGTACTTCATGTGAGCTTTTATTATATTGGCTCCCTTATAAAATTAGAGAAAATGACACAAAATAATGGTTTTGTAAGGTTTTTATAGGGAACAAAATTAACAAAATTTAGATCTGAAATAATTTAATGATGTGAATATGACATAGTGATAACATTGTTAAATCAATAGGAATAAGTGTTGTTATATATGTTTTAGTCCACTCAAGAAAACACCCACCACAATCCAGGTTTTTGTCAGGATCATAGGATTCAAAATTTCCCTTGTTCCTCTTGAACTTTTATAAATACTTCATATTAAAAGATTTAATTCTAACGCTTTTTTGTTAGATGGTACGCCTCTATGGATAAAATGGATATAATCACAATCCAGGAACTCCTCACACACAAATTCAGTTGGATTACTCTGACACCCATCCTTGCATACATATTATAGACTATAATGTCTGTAATTTTATTGGTTTTCTTTTTCTCTATGGCTATAAAATATTTCACACATAAATGTAGAACATAACTGTTCAATTTAGTGTTTTATGCAGATTAGATAAATGGAAATTTGAAATAATCAAAAGGAAATCTCAGGAAACAAAAATAAAACATATAACTTGCTATTGAATCCAAGGTGTTCTAAGTTGAGATATTGGTGATGGTTACACAACTCTGTAAATATACTAAAAACCATTGAATTGTACATTAAAATGAGTGAACTTTATGGTATATAAATAATATATCATAAAACTTAAATGTATGTTAAATGAGTAGAATAAAACAGCTATATATGATTATAATTTCAAAGAACTCTATGATTTGCAATGGCTTTTTAAAGATTATAAAACAAATGTTAAATTTGTAATGAGAAAAAAAAAAAGTTAATGTTGTATACCTACAAATACTACTTAAACAAATACAACAAGAACAAAATTTAAATTTAACTGACAAGTTAATATGATTCACTTCAATGGCTTAATGTACAAGATAACAGAATAAATGAATCTCTATTTGACTCATATTTTCAGACACATAGTCACTAAATAATATACAACAAAATCTCTTTACTAACCTGGAGTTAAGATGCTCAGTGCTGACACCTCAGATCCCTCAATTTCTATTCCAAATTAACTGTACTTGAATAAAACCTGTGAAAACATGCATATTTTTATTTCAAGGAAGATGTAATCACCTCTTTCTCCTGTTTTTAAAAAAATAACTCAGAAAGAGCATCACTTTAACAAGTTAGAGAACTTCAGATTTGAATCTTCCTTGGACTTCAGATATAAATATCTGTATCCTCTCTTGTATCAAATTCAGACTCCCTTAAAGATAAGCCCTTCATGGCCAATTACCACAATGGAGGCTTGGGAGTAAGCCATATTCTAGTGGAGATTTGTGGTAATGAACCATGCTCATTTCCCTAAGTGATAAAGAAAAAAATTTTTTTGTTGTTTGTTTTTTGCTTTTAGAATGTCTTTCATCCATTTTTTTATTTCACATAGGTAATATACTCACAAGTCTTAATTGTTTTTAAGAATAAAACATTTACAGTAAAAAGTCATCCTTCCATCTTTTTGCCCTAGTCATTTAGTTACACTTCCCCAAGCAACCCTGGTTAGTAATTTTTTTTTATTCCCTTCAACATTTTATTACGAAAAATTTCAAAAATACAGCAAAGTTTGCACAATTTTACAGTGAACATCTGTATACCCATGTCCTTGATTCTACCATTAACATTTTACTGTATAGTACTTGCTTCATTGGGTATCTATTTTTCTGGTTATTTCTTCCACATGGTTTTTTAATGCATTTCGAAGTAGATTGCAGATATCTATGTCTGTACATATTCTCTTTTTTTAAATTTATTTTTATTTTTCAATTACATTTGACATACAATATTATATTGGCTTCAGGTGTACAGCATAGTGATGAGACATTTATATAACTAACAAAAGCCTTATTCCATATATCTGGTTCCCATCTGACACCATATATATTAGTTATTATAATGTTATTGACTATAGGCCCCATGCTGCACTTTACATCCCTATGACAATTTTTGTGACTATGAACTCATACATTCTGATTAGGAAGATAGTTTTTTAAACACCTGTTAGATTATATAAAAATACCTGCAACTATTTTAATAATTCAAGCAGAATATGTATCATTTTTCAGTTAATAAACTGAAAATGTTCTTTTTCTTTAAATAATTAAATTAAGAAGTTACATTATAGGGAGTTCCCTGATGGTGTAGCGGCTTAAGGCTTCGGCGCTGGCACTGTCAGCACTGCAGCCTGGGTTCGTTTCCCGGCCAGGGAGCTACCCACATACCAAAAAAGCAAAAACAAAACAAAACAAAACAAAACAAAACAAAAAGAAGTTACATTATAAAAATATACTGAAAATATGCTTACCCTGAACATTATTTATTGTACCTTTGGTGAAGCATAACATTTTAGAGAAGGATTATTCCTACCAGGAGCATCAGATTCATATGTGTCAAAATATTTGCTTTCTCCAGGTTCACAGGGTCATGTATAATGAAATCTCCTCGAGTCTGAGTTACTTTGCATGTCATTTATCATTATTATTCTACTTACTTCCTAAGATTATTTCAAGTTAATTCAGGCTTTTTTTTTTGGTTGTATGCTGATTACAAATATACTAGAATGTTCTGATGAATGATAATCACATTGAAAACTATTCACATAACATTCAATCCCATATTAGATGTATAAACACAACCCAATTTATAAGGGATTTTATTGCCATGGCAGCATCTGAAAGTAGTAAAAAAACCTCAACTTCTACTTGGCATTAAATAATTATGTTGCACTTAAAAGGAATCACAAAACCTTTCTAACTTTTTGTTTATTTATTTAAAGCACAGAGAATAATTGCTAAAGAAAGTTTGCAGAAGTAGGCTACATGCACCAGTGTCATTTGTTTTTGATACACAGTCATTATGTAGGTACAGATATATATTACATAAAGCCAAGAATTATAGAGAAGCTTGTGACAACCAACAGATGTGAATACTTGATTTAAAAGTAGGGAAGGATTTACTAAATGTGATGATTAATTTTATGTGTCAAGGTGGAGGGTGTTTTTGAATGAGGTTAAAATTTAAATTGGTGAACTTTGAGTAAAACTGATTGCCCTCCATATTGTAGGTAGTCCTTATCCAGTCAGTTGACATCCTGAATAGAACAAAAAGGCCAGCTTTCCCAAGCAAGAAAAAATTCTCCAGTAGACCACCATTTTTTTTATTGTTAAGTTTATTGGGGTGACATTTGTTAGCAAAAATTACATAGGTTCCAAAAGTAAAATTCTACAGTGCATTGTCTATGTGCTGTATTATGTGTTCATGTCTCCAATAGACCACATTTGACTTCATCTGCACCATAAACTCTCCTGGGACTCCAGCCTATCAGTGCACACTGCAGATTCTGGACTTGCCAGCCGCCAAATCACATGAGACATTCTTTATAATCAATCTCTCTCTGTAGAGCTCTGATCAATACACTTAATATAAAGTCAACAATAGTAGAATTTAGAAAGTGAAAAATATATAGAAAAAATATTTCAAATTAATAAAAACTTTTTGAGAAAGCACCACAATAAAATTAAAATCCAGCTAGCAACCAGTTAACTGTATTTCCAATCTGTGACATTCAAAGTCAACTACATAGATTTCTGTAGACTTTAACAGCTCAAGACCTACTGACCAAAGGGTCTGTGGGGGCTGACTTCCAGCCTGTGCTCCATTGATCCAAAAACAAATCTTGGCCGAGCATGGATCTGCTAAAATGAAGGCACCTTTTCCATAATTCACACAAAATTCCAGTGTGGCTATTGTAGCCCTGCTGATAAAAGCTCAATATCCTCAATATA
>PVJL010012857.1:0-35121 GCA_004026885.1 Lyroderma lyra | reverse complement strand
GTGGGGCCCTGCCTGCCCCGCTCAAAGTGAGGGAAGGTCTCGTTCAGCCTTTGGGTGTGTTTTGTGCTGACATGGCTTCCTGGAAAGGAGGCCCGAGGGACCAAAGTGGGCAGAAAGGTGGGAGCGCGGCCCTGAGCACAGCCAAGGCCCTGCAGGGTGGGGGGGCAGTTGTAAAGGACTAACAGAACGGCTTAGAGAAGTGGGGTCTTTCCGGAAGCTGGGGAAGAACGGAGAGAGACGGCAGGCTGGAACAGATTTAGGGATCAGAGACAGGGGAAACCAAGTCAGGGTTGGGGTACAGACCCACCCTTTTGCTGCTCGTGGATTTCTCTGCCCACAGGAAAGCTGGTCAAAGCCCCGTCCACTGACTCAATAAAGTCTGCTTCATCCGGGACAGGAAAGGGAGCAGGTCTGTCTGCACAGGCTGGGCGGGAGGCAAGGAGGAGAGGGAGAGGCCCCAAGGTCTCCGGGGCGTCTTCAAACTAGAAAATGGAGCGAGAGGCTACGGGAGAGCCGAGCGCCATAAGCGATCTCTCCCCGGCACGTTCCCTTCTGAAATGCCCCCACGCCGGCCCCCACCCCGGCCCCCACGCCGGCCCCCACGCCGGCCCCCACGCCGGCCCCCACGCCGGGCCCCACGCCGGGCCCCACGCCGGGCCCCACGCCGGCCCCCACGCCGGCCCCCACATACGCTCTGCACGCGACCTAGACGTGTGCCGAAGTGGTCACGGGGCTGGGGAAAGTGGGGAGCGGGGTAACAGATCTGTGTCCCATGAGAGACACCCCTTCTCCATCAAAGCAAAGGGCCAGCAATCCTCAGGGCAGCTGTTTCCAGAGCAACCGATGCCTCAGCTGTCTTCCTGCCACTGAAGTCCAAAGCGGAGCCAGGGCACAGGGACAGAAGCTGCTGCAAGAACTTCTAAGGGACTTGCTGCGTGACTGCTGGGAATTCTCACTCTGTGTGGTGTGCGTGCACTCTCTTCCCACCAAGGTGTATTGCTTTGCAGGTAGACACTTTTATTTTTATAAAAGATTTGACTTGGAGAGTCTGGGAGCTTTGGGAAGCAGCAACGTGAGTGAGGGCTTTGTAGGGCGCACTGACTCCTCATTTTATCTCCCCATTGGCATCTGTCAGGCCAGCAGGGCCTCATGGTTCTGACCCTCAGTGAGCTACCACCTGGAGAAGTGATAGAAGTGGCCCAAGACACGGTCCCTGCCCCTTTACCAACCCATCTATACCAGACCAGCTTTGCCAGCTCTTGGCAAAGCTCTGCCTCAGACCTTAAGCAAGTCCTCTCAGTGCTGGGCCCGACTTTGCCCATCCAGTGAGCAACGGGGACTTTCTGGCTGTCGCAGGCCTCTGTGGACCAGCTGGGAGCCGGTGACCAGCAGCTGCTGTCACACTTCAAAGGCCTTGTTATCCTCATCAGAGGGGCAGCGCCCTGAGTTTCCCCCAGAACTCTTCCCTGCCCAGCTGGGGGCTATCCCTGCTAGCTGCTGACAGCCCAGCCCCTCCCTGTGCATGCACTGGGCCACCCTGGACACCCCAGCTTCTTTCCCTGGCTGCCTGTAGCAAAAAGGGAGCCCCCTACCTTTAGCTTTTGGAAGGACTAGAGCTTTGCCAACCCACTCGGGCTATCCAGAGATGGCGAGAAAAAGTCAGCTGTGGCTTGTCTGCCAGGCTGAGTCGAGGTGACCCCAAGGAGGTGGGCTTCTAGTGAGCAGCGGGGGTCCTGGGTGCTAGGATGGCCTCTGAGGGTGGCTGGGACAGCCCCAGCATTCAAAACCACAGTGTGTGTGGTCCAAGTGACCTGGGCCCAGAGCTCCGTGAGCACCCATGGGGACCCTGCCCTGAGCTCTGGGACCCACCTCCTTCCCTCGGGCAGTGGCTCCATGGAGCAGAGCCTGCCACCTCTCCTTGCCTGAGCCCGGCTCCCCGAGGGGTGAGAGAGAAGGCAGGGGCCATGGGGGTCTGTCCTCAGGCTCCCTAGTTTGGGAGTCGAGAGTCCAGTGGAAGGAGGTCCTGTGGAGGCAACCAGGGCTACCAGGGCATGAGATATACCAGGGTCCAGCAGAAGTAACGCCCGGAATTGAGCTATGATTTTATTATAAAACATGACTATACATGCCTATGATTTTGTAATGAAAGCTTTGGTATAGATTACCAGGTCATAAAAAGGGGGCATTATTTGTGCCGGACCCTGTATATGAAGGACAGGCCTGAGAGAGGTCCCCTGGAGGGACCCCGGGCTCCTGAGTCAGCCTCAGGCAGCAGAGAACAGCTGGGCTCCTTTAATGGCACCTGGGGAGTTTGAGCAATGAGGACCTGGGTGTGAGTCCCTCTTAGAAGAGATTGGGAGAAATATGTATTGGGGGGAGTACCCTGAGCAGGTGTCCCCCAAGCTAGCTGTGGCCTTGGGCTTCCCAGACAGGACCTGGGAGACACCTGGGGCTGACTGCTGGCTCTGTCCTTTGGTCCACGCCCTCCTCCACCGGCTCCCTCGCCCCATGTTTGCCTGTGGTATCCTAGGAACCCGGGCTCCGAGCCTGTGCTTCTGTTACATAACAGCTTCCCTCCCATCTGTGGGTTCAGCCCTCCAGCGAGAGGGAGCTGAAGCGGGTGCATGGAGGAAAGCCTCTTCTCCAGACAGGAGGCTGACCCAGTCTCCGGTCTCTGCCAGTCCTCTGCCACCCCAACATGCACAGGGAGGGAACTTCACAAGCATCAGCACCCAGTACATTTTCTCAGCATGGTCCTCTGGTCCTGTCCTTGTCCCACATAAGCACAGCACCTGTCAGTGGCCACACGTTCTCCAGAGCCCCCCTGAGCTGGCAGGCCTAGGGGGCACTCCCCACCGTGTCTCTGTCTGCACCCTAGCCCTTCCACAGGCCCAGGACCGGACCAAAGGCAGACCCCTGCTGGGACCCTCCCTAGTTTGGAGATGCCTGTCCTGCCACTGTACTTGTGGCTGCCTCCACCCCTGGGGCACTTGGGTGGCCAGCCAGTGCAAGCCACCTCCATTCCTACCTGTCTTCTTCTCTGGCCAAGGCAGAGAGTGCTCCAGCAGGGACTTGAGAACCTCAGGCATGTCCATGGCAGGGGCCACTCCGATCCGGTCGCAGCTGGACATGGCAGGAGGAGCTTGCTCTGGGAGTTTAGAAGCAGCTGAGGAGGCAGGAGCGGGCTGGGAAGTCGCAAGCTCTGGAGGCGGGCGGGGCGGGAGCCCGAGGCAGCCAATGGGCAGCATGGACCCCAGCCCGCCCGTCCACCCCCAGCTCGGCCACCTGCCAGCTCCGGCTGCAACCAGGCCTCGTTCCTGCTGCCTGGCAGGGCGGGGCTGGCCCCGTGCCAGCAGCAGCACGTGGAGCCACTGCGCCAATCCTCTGACAGGCAGCCCGGCCTGTTATCTAACTTTGCAAAGGGAAGTTCTCCCCCAGGCTGGGAGCCATAGCCAGGGCCTGCAGGTGAGAACGGTGAGGCGGCTCTGCGCCCGTAGCGAGCGTGCACCGAACACTCAGGGCACGCTTGGTGGAGGGGCCTGGCACAGCAGAGAGCAGGGCCTGCCACGGGAACCAGCTGGGGCTGAAACCCCGGCGCCGCAGGCAGCTCTGCACGTACAGGCACACGAAGGCACATCATGCAGTCACCTGCGGGCTTGTGTGCCTCCAGGGACTGTTGCTGTGTCCTGGTGCTGATGCACACATGCCCTGCAAGGCACACGGGTGTGCATGTGGCATGCATAATTGGGACTTTACGCTGTCTGCAGAGCCTGGTCTGTTCTTCTAAGGGAAGTGACAAAACCTGCAGCCCTGGGTTCCTTTGGTCTTCCGGAGAGGGGAGAAAAGGCAGGTGCCAGCAGACGAGTGCTGGGAAGGCAGGCAGAGCAGGCACCACTGAAAGAGGACAGCTCTGCAGACCTGCCTCAGGCTTGTCCTGGAGGATGTCCTGCTTCCCAGCCCGTCCTGGGCAGCTTGGTGGCAACTGGCTGTTTGCTGCAGTCCACTCCCTGGCCCTTTCACCAGGACACTGGTCTCTGTGGCCTGCAAGCCACTTGAACATGTATGTGGTTGACGCCAAGGTTCTGTATGTCACCCTGCAGTGAAGACCGACATCAGACTTGGCAGGGTGTGTAGGCTCTTGACCCTGCCACACTGATGTGGGGTCTTGTGCAGATCTTCTGGGTCTCTGGTACAAAACTCCTCACTGTTGTTACCTCTGAGGTTGCCTTCAGCTCTGGTTCTGTGTCTCTGACACTCCCAGTTGGGTGCAATAAGCAGTCGCTCCCTTGGACTATAGCTGGCTTCTATGCAGGCCTTTGCTCCTTTCCAAAATCCCATTCTGCACAGAATCACACATACTCCGGGAACCTCTTTTAGCCTCTCCCCAACAGCCCTCACCTTGTCCTCCAGTTACCTTCCTTTCCTCCCTCATAGCTCTTCCCAAACCATGTTCTTTTTCCAAGTTAAAATTAATTTCAATTTTGAACATAAAAACCAGTATGTGGTTTAAAGCTCAAAACTTTCGATAGAGGTATCCCTTAGAAAAGTCATTTCTGTCCCTGTCCCTCCTCCCGATGCCCTTTCCTCACAACAACAAATGTAATTTTGTATTTATCCTTCCGGTGCCCTTGGCCTCTGTGACCCCGGGGATGAGGGTGCAGTGGGCCTGGTGTGCAGGCTGCTCCCTTACCCATTCCTTATTCCAAAACCCCTGTTGGTGCAGTAGGACTTCAGAGGCAACAGGAAGTACCCCACACGTCTCAGAAATGCCCACCTGCTGCACGGCTCTTCATCCTCGGAGATTGGTTCCTGTGAGCTCTCTGCAGACCCCTTTCAACGCACAACGTACCGAGCCTCTAAGACCGTGAGAGCGTGCTTTCTGCACACCTGGCACAGCCTAGACCTTGTGAGGAATTCAGTTAAATAACAAACCTGCCAGGCAAGTCCCTACACTTAAGGAATTTTCATGCCACTGAGTCAATCCACCTGGCACCCAACTCTGCACCCAGGGTATCCGGTGGGTAGCATCACCTATGGTCACACAGAGGCCACATCAGCAGGTGGCTGGGTCAAGTGGCTAGAGAGGGCAGAGGTAGGGAGAGGGGAAGCCACATACAAGCCTAGGGTTATTTGGAGGGGCCAAATAGCAGGCGTGTTGGGATTGTCTGCACTTCCCGGGTCCCCCGGCTCAGAGTCTTGCTGTAGGTGGTTCCCTTGGTTGTGGGTATATGTGGATGCAGTTTCCGGCAAAGCCCTCGTGGCTTTCTCCGGAAAGGTGCAGAGCTGCACCCCCAGGTCCCTGATAGTCACCCCTCCTGCCCAGGTGGCCTCTCCTCAGAAGCAGTTTCCCGTGGTGTTCAGTGGTGGTGGTGGTCACTGTGACCCCTATTCACAGGACTGAAGACCAGAAGCAGGCCAGCATTCAATAACTGGGGCTGCTCAAGCCAGTGCAGCCCCTTGATGGACAAAGTGTCAGCCACTGACCATAAATATCTAGGTTACTCTGGGGCATGTGTGGAATACAATCGAGAGAAAAAGAGGCAGAACAGTAAGTGTACATTGATTACAATCATACAATCTTTTTAAGGCTCAGTTCCAGTATCACCTCTTCCAGGAAGCCCTCCCAGCTTCCCAGCCTAGAGGAAGTGCCTTTACTGGCACCTGGAGTGTCTGTCCCACCATTGTACCTGTCACATCATCGTATACTCTTCCCTGTAGGCCTGTGTCCCCTGGCAGATTGAAGACTCAAAGGAAGCCTTGATTCTTCAGTAATCTTGTATCCCCAGGATCTGAGATGGGGAGCCTGTTCAGTTAATACTTACCAACCTGACCTAAATGAGGACCAGAAGAGATTTAAGGGAGTTTATGAGAATTTAAGAACTTAGTCTACTAGGTTCATTGAAGTTCTGCGTATCTTACTCTTTGATTTTCTGAGTTAAGGGAGGCCCTGGTGCAGGGTCACAATGTCTGCAGCCTGAGGATGGGTCTGCACTCTTCCTTCGGGAGCAGTGCCCTTGCCGTGTCACTGTGGTTTTTCACGGTGTGGCCAGGGTGCTGAGAACCCCAGACATCAGCACTGAAGGGACCTTTACCCATCAGCCAGGTCCCAGGGGTTCTCGGTCTTTCTTCAGCCTTTCTGAGGGTCCTTAAAACCTTTGCTGAACCCCTCTGGGCTGTAAGATGTGGACACCAAACATGCGGGGTTATTTGAAAAGACTACCCACATATAAATAAATAAAGCTGTCTGGTGAGCTTGTTCTGGAATATGCACAGCCTCTCCCATGAGAACCCCCCTCCCCCCAACACCCATTACTTGCTACAATCCAAGATTTATTGTGTGTGTGTGTGTGTGTGTAGCTCCCTGGCTGGGAATCGAACCCACGCCACAGCATTGACAGTGCCAGTGCCGAAGCCTGAAGCCATTACACCACCAGGGAACTCCCTATAATCCAAGATTTGAAAAAGTACCTTACGTCTGCAGATACAAGTGTCCCCCATGGAGAATTCCTGGTCTAATACACACTTTCCTTTTAAAGATGAGGAAGCCCATGTGACTTGGATCTCCCTCGGGCCCAGAGGAGGCTGGGTTGCAGTTGGGATCATATTCCAAAGTATGGTATGGCCCCTCCACCTTTCTGGAAAAACCACATCCAGAAAGGGCACAGAGCCAGCCCTGTGGAACCCAGGATGGGGTACAGGGTAAAAGCAGAGAGGAATGGGTACTGCTGGAGAGCCCACGTGGACGGCCAAGAGCAAGCAGGCTGCAGAAGAGCCAGCAAAGGGTTGCTTCTGGAGCCACTTGTGCAGAGCACAGCTTGTCCCTGTCAGCCAAGGTGCTGCCTGAGCCGGGGTCAGCTGAGTTGCCCTGTTTACACAGGGATACAGTCCTGCCCCTCACCCCTTGGAATGTCTGCTTGAGGCGTGCCCAGAGCCAGCCAGCTCTGCCCCACGAGTACAGAGCAGCCTAGGCCCCAGGCACAAGTGTCCGGCAGGGAGGAACAGGAACGACACCTTGGGGACAGAGGTCAAAATGCACACGTTTATTTTCTAGAACAAAGGCTAAAAGACGCAAGTTTCTTTCATTTTATTTTAAGAAGGACAAAAATTGTTATTAAAACATCTACATTATTATCAAGATACTAGACCTTATGAATATTTAATATTTAAAGTGTGGTATTCTTAAATTTTTAATACACAGACATTTTAAAAGGACCCTTAAATTGATTACTGCTCAACTAAGAAATGCAGCATCCCTTTTTGCTCTGCTCCACGGGGACACGTCAGGGGCGCCTGGCCCCCTTCTCCATGTTCACCATGACACCTTGGCCCTGCCTGATGGCAGTGGGCACAGGCCCGCGATTCCACTCTCTGAGCCTCCCAGTCAGAGTCACAATTGACAGTCACACTCATCAAAGTGCACTCCTGCCCTCTTGCTCAGGGATCTGGCTCTGGCCAGGCCAGGAAGGCCCGGGGCCCAAGGGCCCCTGGATGGACAACAGGCTGAGGAAGAAAATCTGGGCTCTCATCCTATTCCCTCGGGTGGGAGACAAACACCAATCATTTTTTCCCCATGAGCACTCCCACTCTCTGCCCACGGGGCTGGGGCGGTCTGGAAGCTACCAGCAGAGCTAGGCCTGGGCAGGGCCACATCTTCCCTCGCTGCTCCCATCACCTCTGACCCTTGCTCCAGGCCCTAAATCCTCAAATGGCAGATGACCCCGACAAGCTCTCCTAATTACACCAGGATGGCTGCATTTTCTGGCCAAATTCTTTACCTTTTAGCCCTCATTAGAAGTGATTTGCTGGATACCACACACATATATAATATTATATAGAGCGATATATTTAATATTAATACCTGTGTATATATGCATCACGGGGGCGACATATATACACACTAAAAACAAGGCTGGTGACGACAAGACTGCAACACCACGGGTCAGGGAGAACAAGTGTCATTGACATTCACGGCCACAGTCCCCACCTTGGGTGTGGTCTCTGCTCCCCTCCAGCCACACCACCAGCACCCAGACTGCAGTGCTGGCCTGCTGGGGGAGGGGCAGAGGGAGGAAGGGATGCATGCCACGACTATGGGGAAAGGTTGGGCAGTGGGCGAGACGAACAGGGTTCTCTGCCGCCCGGGGTGCCCGTAATCATATCATCGATCCTTGCTTGAGGAGAAATAAGGGGTGTTTACACTCTCCATCTCACCCCCTCCCCGACTCCAGCCTTGCTCCCTGGTTCCTTTGGGGGAGGTCCCCACTTCTTGTGCATGGTGTGGAGCATTCTGGAATGTCTAGGGAATCAGAGAAGGCTGGGTCTGCCCAAAGGGAGTGGGATGGAGAGAAGGGGGTACACATGGACATCAGACAAGGGGGATGGGAGAGGGGCTTGGTGGGTGTGGGCAGGGCGGGGGCGGTGGTGGTGGTGTGTGTCAGCTGGGGTCCTAGGTGGTTGTTAGGGCTTGGGAGCAGGGAGAAGCTGGGACAGATGGTCTAACTGTATGTCCAGGTCTTGGGGGAAAGGACTATGCTGTGTCCCGAGGAAAGAGGGAGCTGTGTCCGATCCTGGAGTGACCCAGGGTCAGTCTCCCTTCTCTCCGCACCCTCCTGCCCCAGTACCTCATGCAGAACCTGAGCCCATGGGTGCCCTGCCCATTACCACTCTCCCTGAGCGGCGCGGGGAAGTAACATTTGCTGCTACACTCTCCACAATGATCCTCAGGAGGGGACTGTCCCTCCATGGGGGCTAACATGACTGACTCTCTGAGCCTCCCTTCCCTAGCTCCTAGGGGGTGCTGCCTGGGACCCCAGCTGCATTCACATCCCTGCTCCGAGCCTGGAGGCTCCAGTTGATGACTGGCCCCGAGTCTTCTGCCCACAGTTTGCACCCCAGCTCTGCCTCATGCTGTGGGCTGGACACTCTGGGCAGATCCCTCCTCCCTTCTAGGCCTGTTTTTCTACCTGCAAAATGGGGGTTTGGGCTGGGCCATCTCCAAAGGCTCTGAGGATCTGCAATCTACAGTCAGTGGCCCAAGAGGGATAGGAGCTGGGCTAGTGGCCTCACTAGAGAGCCAGACTCGAGAGATCATTAAGTACAGTCCCTCCCACTCTTACAACCAGAGGGGAAAGTGAGGCCCCAGAGGGTAAGTGACCATTACAGTGTCCCCAGCTCCATTCTGGGGCTACATTTTAAAGCTAATTGGGGCCCTCTGCCCTCTGTTGTGTCCTGATCTGCCCCCAGGGAGGTGGGGTGGGTGAGGGCAGGGTGGGAGGAGGACCATCCTGCTGCAGATTCCAGTGGGGACCCCAGGCTCCCCAGCCCTGAGCTTTGGGCCTCCTTTAGGAGCAAATAGAAGTTAAAGCTGTAGCTGAAGCTGGAGGGGCCATCCAGGCCCCTCCATCCCCAACCAGGAGCGCAATGCTGGGGGAAGGCCTGCCCGAGGTGTCAGCAGGATGAGGACCTGGGACCACCTGGGCTGCACACTGGGGCACAGGGGACACATGGAACGGGTGGGGCCCCTGGGGCCAGGGGCTGCCTGGTGAGGACAGCCCCCCACCCCCAGCCCTGGCCTGCCCTAGCCCTTCTACCAGGCCATCTATCCCCCTCCTGCCCCCCAGCCCTAGGACGTCACCCGTGCCCCACATCTGGCCCTACTCCCCGGTGACAGCGGCAGCCACAGGGGCTTCTGGGGCAGCGGCAGCCGCGTCGCCGTCCTCTTGCAGCAGGAAGTTGTACTTGCCGAAGTCGTCGTCCCGGGGGCACAGAAGCATGTCCTTGCGGGCCTTGGCCAGCTTCTGCTTCAGCACTTCGCGCCGGTCCAGCCACTCGCTGAGCTCCTCCTGCCCGTGAGCGCGGCGACACTTGTCCCCGTCCGGGCAAGCCTTGCCCTGCTGGAGCCTGTGGGTGGCAGGGGGCTCACTGCCCAAGCCCTGTGCCCAGTCTACCATGGGCCGCTGGACCTCGGGCCAGCCGCTTAACCTCCCCCAAGACAAGGCTGTCTCTGGCAGCTTCAGTCCTGCCCAGCCTTCCCGAGCATCTGACCCAGGGCTGCAAAGGACGGGTCTGTAGCAGCCGCCCGGCCCGTGCTCACCTCCAGGAGCAGTTGTTTCTGGACCCCCCAGCCCCCATGCACCACCTCCAGGCCAAGAGGACCAGAGCCGGCCCCCGCCACCACCCCCTCGGGGCTGCCCCGCCGCCACCCCCGCAGCCCCCGCCCCGCCACCCCCGCGGGGCGGCCTCCGCGGAAGCACCTGTCGCACAGCCGGAACTCGCCCATGGGGAAGCGGTAGGCCCAGCCACTGGCGTCGCTGTCAGACGTGAAGACCTTCTCCTTGTGCTTCTCGGACTGGATGTGCTGTTGCCACTGCTTCTTGCTGTTGCTGTTCTTGCCGCAGAGCCAGCAGTGGTAGCCCATCTGGGGGCACAGCCACAGTGGGTGGCACGCCTCACAGCCCTGCCTAGTGGTGGAGCCACTCCCTGCTGCCCCTCTTGGGTCAGGCTCCGACCACGGCCCCAGCATGCAGAGGACATTACCATGATGTCGGCGTAGTCCGTGGGCATCTGAATCTGCTTCTCCCCTTCCCGGGAACTGATTGGGGTCCCTTCCCCTGGCTTCCCTGGGTTGTGTTTCTTCAGCCACATGTCATAGGTCTGCTGCATGTCCAGGACTGGTGGGAAATAGCAAAGAGTGCCCAGTGAGAGGGGACCCATCCATTCTGCCCCAGGACCCCTGCTGGACCGGGGAGCTGGGGGCATCCCAGGCCCTGCTGCTGGGCTGCCGGGTCAACCAGAGGACCCGAGAGGGCATGGCTGGTGGGCCCCCGCAGCAAAGGGCGGTCACTCAGCAGGTGCTCTTGGGCCTGCTGATGAGTCGGGTATCTGAGATTGAGGGGACACCAGACCAGCCCCTGCCCTGCCCACTCACTCTTATTGTCCTTCATGAACGTCCACATGTCCCTCTCTTCTGGGCTGTGTGCGAAGGAGCAGTTCCCCACGTATTGGCATTTGCGGCCATTCTGTGCGTGGATGCAGAGCTGTGGGACGGGCAAGGGGAGGGCCTGCTGAGTCCTCCTGGATTGTGTCACTGCCCCAGCGGGAGGGCAGGCCCTTCAGGGGTCCCCCACCTGAGCTCCCACTGCCACCCTGAACCCCTGCTCCGGTGCTCACATCGTATTGCTGTGGGAAGTTGCGAATGGATGGCAGTGGCCGCACTGACACCCATTTCCTCTTGGCCTTGGACATCACCAGAAGGACCCGCCGCTCCTTGGTCCAGCTGCAGGGCAGAGCAGGGGGCTGGTTAGGCAGGGCTGTGACCTCCGCGGAGAGGCCGGCCTCCTCACCTGTGGCCTGTACCCACCCAGGGGACCCCGGTGCCCGCTCACCAGTGCCGGGCCTTGGCACTGCAGTACTTGAGGTCTTTGTCAGGCTCCACCACCTGCCCATTCCTCCAGCACTGGCCACACACGAACTTCATCTGCAGGTCAAAGGTGCTGGGCCCATGTGCCCGTGGGGCACCCTGTGGGGAGAGGGGCTGGTGAAACTGTGGGCACAGGGCTGAGGCCCTAGGGTTCATTGCACAGGTAGCCTCTGGGAGCTTTAGGGCCACCCAGAGCCTTGAGATGGGACTGTCCATTATCACTTACCAGGGGAAGTGACTTCCCAGCTCCACATAGGCTCAGAGGGTCACTAACCCAACCACAGGTAAGTGACCTGAGGGCTGGCACCTGGCGTGAGGTGGTGCTCATGCTTCTCTGTAGGAAGGCACAGCTGTGCCATGGGCACTGGTTGTACCCTGGCATCTTATCCTCGGCCCCACAGTGCCACTGGCCCTGCCCTCTGATGGCAAGCAAGTGAGACACCCCATGCCCGGGTCAAGGCCAAGCCCAGGCCAGAGAGTAGCAGGGTGGGGATCCTGGCAGCAACAGAGGGTTCAAGCCTGTCATGGCACCCCTGGGCAGCTAGGCCTGTACCCACCCAGGGGACCCTGGTAGCAGAGCTAGGCAGGATGAAATGGGATTAGGATGGGAGTGGGGAGAACTCAGTGTTCTCTCTTCAGAAGACGATGCTGCAGGTTCAGCCGGAGCCCCACACGGCTTCCTGGCCAGGCTCCTGACCAGAAGCAAAAGTAAACCATGTCGGGGAGAGGGGATGGGAAAAGAGAACTGGACAGCAGAGGGAAAGAGGAAGGAAGCAACCGGAGGAGAAAGGAGGAAAAGGGACCAGGAACAAGGAAGCTAGGGAGAGAGCGCGAAGGCCCAAGGAGGCCAGGCGGCCCTGTCCACAGCCGGTCTCAGGAGGGGCCGAGGGCCCAGCCTTCACCCGAGATGACCAGTGGGTGGGCTTGGAAGGATGAGGGAGCTTTTATCTCTCATATGTAAACGGCATGGAGGCCTCATATCACAGTCACCGTCCCCTGGGCCCTGAGGCCACCCCTTCTGTCCCCACTATCATCTTAAGTTATAATGACCCACTCCTGGGGTGGGTACGAGGATCAGAGACAACCCGGCCCAATACACAGCAGGTGCTCAGCAAGCTGGGTGTGGTCAACTGCTGGGAGCCTTGCGCCTGCCCTGGGAGTGGCAGGCAGGACTACGGACCCCGGACCCCGCAGTCCTGGGTGAGGGACCCTCAGGAATGGTGAACGGTGGGAGGGAGCAGAGCGAGCTCTACGCAAGATGTCAGAGAACCTGGGATTTGCTCCACCGAGTGTGCCCCAGGGCACGTCTCTAGCAAGCCCTGTGCTTTTATTTCGCCTACGACAAATGCCACAAGGCCACAGCTCACTTCCTCAGGACCATGATAAGGATGGAGAGGGACAGGAGATGATGCAATCCGGAATACCAGAATACTTACATGTCTCAATTATCTCCCCAGAAGATATTTATTAATTACAAAAGGGAAATATGTAACTTCATTGTAAAGAAACCTTCACAGTAGGGGCACCTTTAATCAAGTTATCAAGTTACCACCAAAGAGACAATGTGCCTCCTGATAAGTGAACTGAGAACAAAACATTACCCTGAACCATCAGACAACACAGACAGACGGGCCTTTTACAAAGCAAGCGGCTCTTCACAAACATCGATGTCATAAAAGATACAGAGAGACTGAGGAACAATCTGGATTAAAGAAAATTGACGGGACATGATGGATGAAGGCAGTGTGTTACCTGGGATTTGGGGACAATTCACAAAATCTGAATACTATACCAGAATCTGAATGAATATACCAATCTTAATTTTGTGATGTTAATACTTTCTCTGTGGTTATGATCTAAGAGAGTGTCCTTATTTTTAGGAAATACACACTGAAGTGTTTAGCAGTTGGGGAGCATCATGTGTACAACTTACTCTCCATTGGTTCAGAAAAAAGTGTGCATGTTTCTGTATGTAAATGTATATGTGTACACATACACACACACGTACACACACACGTACACACACACGTACACACACGTACACACACACAAGTACACACACACGTACACACATGTACACATACACACATGTACACACACGTACGTACACACACACGTACACACACACGTACACACAAGTACGTACACATGTACACACACGTACACATACACACACGTACACACACACGTACACACACGCGTACACACACGTACACACACACACGTACACACACACGTACACACACACACACACACACGACGTGTGGTAAAACGTTAACATCTGGGCAATCCAAAAATTCTGAATTCTGTTTTTGTTTTTGTTTTTTGCTTTTTGGTATGTGGGTAGTTCCCAGACTGGGGATCGAACCCAGGCCGCAGCGCTGACAGTGCCAGCGCCGAAGCCTTAAGCCACTACACCACCAGGGAACTCCCAGGTATGCATGAATTCTTTGTATTATTCTTACAATTTTCTGGTAAGTCTGAAATTACGTCCAAGTAAAAGGATGGGGCCTGATCCCACCCCCAGCATCAACGCTGGGCCTTACCAAGCCACTGCTGGCCTTCCCCGCGTGGGCCTCCATCTGCTGCCAGTATTTCTTGGACTCCTGGACGATGTCTTCATGGGTCATGCCTGGGGAGGGCGGGAGCAGACATGGGTGTCCCTGAGGGAGCTCAGTGAGGAGCAAGGCAAGGGTGCCATGACAGGCCCAGGCGGAGAAGCCCCTTCCCCAGTGAGGCCTGCCACGGGAAGACCTGGGGTGTGGGGAACTGCTCGTCTCTGGGCCTATTTGTTTATCTGTGACTGGGACAGAGACCTGCTCAAAGCCCTCACAGGGACTGAGGGAATAAAATGAGACCAAGAGTGGGAAAATGCAGAGACAGGTGCTGGCTCTGCGGCATGGCATGGTGACTCCCCAACCCTATACCAATGTCCCTGTCTCTTGAGCCAGTGCTTGGCACCCCTTCTTGACCCTCACCTCTCTCCGTGGGGCCTCAAGCCTGGCCTCGCTTGGCAGCCTCTCGCCCACTGGTTCTTAGGGCTCCATGCCTGCCCCAGCTCAGCTCACCAGCTCACTGAGGCTGACCCTCCCAATCTGACCGCCGACACGGAGCTCACCCTCTGAGGTGCGGTATGGGGCCTCCTCCATGAAGTCTGCCCTGCTCCCACCCGCTCCAGCCTTCTAGTCCCTTTCCCAGAATTGATTTCGCCTTTGACCTTGTCCTATGGATCCTGCTCCACAGCAGCCACCTGTCACCGGCCATTTACTCCGGGCCAGGCACTGCGCCTAACATTCACTTCCTTGCTGATGACCTCTCCTGTGAACTTCCAGGCGCCCACATGTGGCTGCCCGGCCAACATCTCCACTTGGAGACCCAAAGGCAGCTCCAAGTCTCCACATCCCACACTGAGCCCGAAGTGACCCTAAACCAGCTCCTCCTGCAGCCTCCCCTTCTCAGAACGTGGCAACCCCATTTATCCTGTTAGTCTGGTCAAAAACCTGGGAGTTAAAAAAAAAACACACAAAAAAACCTGGGAGTTGACACCATCTTTGTCTCACACATCACAGCAGGTCCATTAACATACACCCAGAATCGGACCACTTCTTCCACCTCCATGGCTACCACCCGGCCTGAGACACTGCTTCCCTGTCCTGCCCTGCACCCTTGCACTTCCAGTCCCCCTCCCAGTAGGCTGGGTGACTTCTAAAAGTTCTTCATCAGATCGTACAACTCCACCCACTTAAAACCCTCCAGACCCTTCCCATCACATTTAGGACAATCCCAACAGTTTCTATTTATAACCTACAGTCTTCTGCATACCGGAGTCCCTGCTGACCTCTCAGGCCTTACTGCTAACAGCTCCCCGCTGCCCCACCACCACCACCCAGGTACTGAGCTGCTCTGTCCTCATGGACAGTCTTTCTGTACCAAGCTCGCTCCTGCCTCAGGGCCTCCAGTGCTGCTGTTCCCTCTGCCTGGAGTACTGTGCCCACCCTTCCTCCATCAAATGCCACCTCCTCACCACCTTACCCACACGCCCTGCCCTGAGGCCCCCTCCAGCCTGTGGCTCTGCTTTACTTTCTTCATAGCACTGATGCACATCTGAAATCACATTGCCCTATTTCACTAACTTGAAGATGACATAAAGTAACGTGCCATTATTTTACATAAAAAATGCTGCTAATTAATAATGGCCTGCAGTGGGGAGAAGTGTGCATCCCGGAACAGACGGAATATGGGATTTATTACCATTTGTTATGCAGTCTGCCCTGCCTCCAACATATACGTGTCCGTTCTCCGAGAGCAAGGATCTCACTGGCTCCTGCTCAGTCCTGACACAGAGCAGGTGTTCACTGATCCGTTGGGTGAGTGAGTGAGTCAGGGAGTGAATAGCTTTTAGTCTCCTCAACTCTAACCCAGAGAGGATGATCTCACAGATAAGCAAGTGGAGGTTCAGCGAGGAGACGTGACATGCTGACGACCACCCAGGTGGCCAGTGCAGCAGGAACCCAGCTCTGCCTGCCTCGCCTGCCCTTCCGCACATGTGCTCCCCTGGCAGTGCCCGGAGAGGGATCGCCAGAGTCTGGCAGCTCCCTGAGAGCAGAGCCATTGTGTCCTGTCCTATCTAGGGAGCACCAGATCCCCCCGAGCGTGCCCCGGCCCGTAACCACCCTCCCCCGGACTCCTGCAGGCCTCGCACCTGCCATCCACCCTCAGCCAATCCCGTGCCTCCCGTGGCCTGCCCCTGCCCAGCCCGCCACCTGAGTACTGCTGCAGCAGCCAGACTTTGAGCTCGATGAAGCTGTGGGCGAAGTGGCAGCTGTCTTCCCGCAGGCAGCCGTAGCGGACCTCGTGGCGGCACACGTCGAACTGGAAGTGCTCCTGGAACTGGCGGATCTTAGAATACTTGAGGGAAGTGGAGCGGACGATGTGCACCAGGCACCTGGGGGGCAGGGGGCGGGGGGCACAATGTGGTCTGCAGCCCCCACGGTCCTGGTAGGGGAGGGGCTTCTCTCTGGGTGCCTCCTGTCCCATTAGCCGTTTCTAGAATGCGATGGCACAGTAGTTGAGAGGTAGGGGTGCTATACTCGAGTAATCCTGGGTTAGAGTCCCAGCTGTGTGACCCTCCCCCGGCCTCAATCTGGGGCCAGCTCCAAGATGGAGATACCCACAGGAGCAGGGCACCAGGTCCCACCTGCTGCAAGGCTGGGAGACAGGAGCGCCCATGGGTGGGAAAAGGGGCATCTGCCTCAGGTTCCCGGCTCGATGCTCCAGAATTGCTCCTGCACCCAGAGTAGTAATAACCAAGAACCACCTCCAGGCCAGGAATTTTAATTACACTCACAGGAACACTAAGAGATTGGGATCAATTGTCCAAATGAGGAAACCAAGGGTCACATGGTCAAAGGACACTGAACAGACCATTGACCTGGCTTGGACTTAGACCCAGGTCTGTCTGACTCCAGGGCCGGGGCTCTATCATCCTCACTGGGGCAGAGCCAGGGGGTCAGAAGGAGCAAAGGTGGGTGTCTGTCTAGCTGACCCAGCCCCTCCCATTCACTGTCCAATGCTGATGTCACAGCAGTGGAGGACACTGGACAGGAGTCAGAGATGTGGCCTCCCACCTGCCTGATGAGTAAGCTACTTCCAAGCCTCGGCTTTCTTATCTGTACGACAGAGACAGTAACTCCGCCCTCACAGGACTGAGGGGATCATTAAAATTCCCAGGAGGATGCTCAGTCAATGTGGTTCGTCCTATCCAGATGGATGCTGGATCTGAGTCCCAAATTCTGCCCTTTGCCTCGACAACTTGAGATCCTCCCTCTGGCATCAGCTGCTCACCGGCATCTGAGCTGCACCAAGGGGACTGTCCCCATGCCCCCACCCTTGGGCCAGGCTTTGGGTCCCACTCACTTGTTGTTGTAGAAACTGTGCTTGGCAGCCAGATTGGAGCAGACAGATGGAGAGTCCTTGGTGCCTTTGCTGATGATCCGGGGTTTACTGTCAAAGCAGATCTGCCCAGGGAGGGGGTAGGCTGGGACCCTGCATGGCCACCCGGGGAAGGACACACTGGGTCCCTGCAAGTGCTTCCCTGAGTCACTGAGCTGGTGGAGGGAGGAAGGTAGTCCCAGGTTCTGTGTCCCTGCTTCTCTGGCTCTAGCTCACAGGTAACTTGGGAGTTGGTTCCCTCTGATCCCACCCCCAAACACCTGGGGCAGGGATTCCTTCGTGCCTCCAAACTCAGTTTACTCAACTGTAAACAGAGACCTCAGGTTCCGCCCCCCCGAAATGAAGGGGCTGGGCAGGATCTGGACTTCAGCATGGCAGGACCCTTGGAGCCCAACTTTCTGACAGTCTAAGGCCCTGGTGATGCTGGGGTCAGGTGTCTGAAACCCACAGGTTCCAGGAGTAACATTCCGTGATGGAGCGGGCCCGGGAGCCCCCCCCCGCCCCCTGGTCCCCTCTGTGCCATCAGCTGTGGTGGCAGCAGGTGGGTACCTCGCAGAGGAAAGTAAAGATGCCCTGGTGCTCCTTGAGGAGCTTGGCGATGGTGAGGCTGCCACGCTTGACGCCCCCCAGAGGGTCAAAGAGCAGGTCGCGGTTGAGGGTGCCCTTCCGCTCCTCGGTCCACACGTCGATCTCCTCCTGATGGTAGGCGAAGGTGCAGTTATCCCCGTACTTACAGTCCTGCTTGTTAATCATGTCTGTAAAGAGGCAACACACACATGTCCTGCCAGGCAGGGCGGCAGCCTGCGGGGACCCCACCACCACGGCTACAGCCCAGGGGGGCAGCAACAACCCGCAGCGTGTGAGCTCATCTCTGACACGCTGAGGTGGCACTGGCCATGAAAACGGGAGGGGCGGGCCAGGCCCCTCCTTTGCTCCACACCTGGATGGGTGGGGTGGGGATGCACACACCTGTATGGGCAAAGCATGGCCATCGGCTCCACCACCCCACAGAGACGCCTCGTGGGGGTCAGACAAGATGAGAGCGAGTATACGGGCACAAACCTCCTAATGAACACGAGGGGTCGTATTATTATCATCATCATCCTTCCTGACCAGGACAAAGCCCCTGGTGAGGGCCTGGGCCTGGGCCTGGGCTGCCTGGAGCTGCCTGAGCTGTCGTACATGGAGAACACCGGGTCCTTATGAAGATTCAGTGAGAGAAAAACGGAAACTCCTGGGGGCCGGGGGCTTGGGAGGGCCGCAGCCTCGCAGCCTGGAGACCTGCCAGTTCCTGGGGGCTGGAACTGTTTCTCTTTCTTCCTCTCCCTGGTGCACACTCTTCCCTAGTCTGGCCGCCCCATCCCTCTGCCAGGCTGCAGGAACAGCCTGGTGATCACCACAGACTGCTCTGTGCTGTGACCAGCTCTGCACCCAGGGGAGCCTGCAGGGAAGGGCGTCCCCGCTGCAGGCGCGGCTTGAAAGAGCAGCAGAGAACAATCAAGTTCACGGTCACAGCATGTGCAAAAGGGTCAGGGCTCAGCGTATTTAGGGGATGGTAGGGCACCCATAGATTCTGGATTTCACCCACATTGGCCAGGGGATGCTGCCGAGGCCTTCGAGCCCAGAAGTGACATGTCCTTAAGGTTGTGCCAGGAAGACAGTGAGCTCTGGTGGGCCACTGCCATGGGCTGAGCCAGGGGACAAAGGTGGAGCCTGAGGAAGGCTCCCAAAGCCTTCCTCACCCAGAGTTGGTGTGAGGATTCGTGATGATGCGTACAAAAGGGCGACACTATAAAGCGCTTAACAATATCGTGACTGTCGTGTATGGCCACGTAGACTGCACCAAGACACTCGGCTGGGGAACAGAAGAAGGCAAGTGAGGTGTAACTGCCCATTAAATAGGGATCAAAGTGACATGAGCCAGAAGTGAGGACAATGACAACAGGATAACCTTTAAAAGCTAACATTTACCGAGCCCTTACTATGTGCCAGTCCTTCCACAGCTTTCCGTGGATTCCTCCCAACCACCCTTTGCAGCCCTGCAGTGGTCACAGAGGCTGGCTCTTCAGGCACTGTCTGACCCTCACACTCGAGAGCGCAAGCCACCAGCTCCAATGTCACATCCTGAATGTCCCCGCCTGGCTGTGGAGCTGCTAGGGTGGGAGATGCTCATTCTGATGTGGAGTCCATCCTCGATGGACCACACCTGCTCTGTGGAGCTCTGTCTACCTGCGATGAGGAGCGGAGCGGCAGCTGGGCAGGGAAGAGCAAGGCCCTGGCCGTGTGGGCCACCCCTGCCACAGCCCACCCACCTTTGCACAGGTAGTAGGAGCCCACAAAGCTGGTCTTGGTGGGCCGGGGCCGGATTCGCTTCCAGGTCTGGTCCTCGGAGCTCCGGAGCCGGCCGAGCAGTATGTCCCGTTTGCACTTATGCTCAAGGCCCTCTCGGTAGGTGTAGTCGCCCGCCCTGGGGCCTGTGGGGACAGGGTGGACAGGGACTGATTCCGGAAGCAGAACCGGAGGGTGATGGCTGCTGGGCCCAAGCAGTGGGAAGTGGCCCCCGCTGCACTGTCCCCCGCCATACGCTCTCTGGATGGGCGGGTGGAGGGGAGGCCCTTCAGGGAGCCCCTTCTCAGCACCCACCCCTTTCTACCAGCACCCTGACTCCAGCGAGCCTGGCCATTTCTGTGTTTCCTTAGAACGAGTTATGAAGACAGTGCCCGGCAGAGTAGGCCCCACAGACGCACACCCCTTTCTTTTCCTGCCCTCGGGTTGGCACTGCCTGATCCATCCTCCTCCTCCTGCTCTCTCTCCCCGGTCCTCTCAAATCTTCTGACCGAGGGCCTCCTCTCCCCAGACAATGAAGAGGAAAAGGCCTGTTTGGGGACCCCATGTGATCTGGTTGCCAGCACCAGCTACTGGAGCCTTAACGGGCTTCCCCAGCACAGGGGTCAGTGGGCACGTGGCTCGTGGAGGCAGCATGAGGTCCATCCATGAAAGAACTTCCTCACAGGCACAGCCGTCCAACAAGGTGGTGTTCTATGCCCCATCCCCACAGGTCCATGGGAGTTCAGGTGGGATGAGTCTCAGTCAAGGATGACACACATGTGTCCAGGGGTGGAGGTGTGCCGGGAGGTCTTGCAGTGGGTGGATGACAGCAACTGGATGACCTCTAAGGTCCTGTCAACTCCAACACCCCTGAGATGGAGAATTCTAGGCTGCTAGGATTTTTAACCCTGCAGCCCCAAGAGAGGATCATTGTAAACCTCAGGACTGTGGGACTGTAGCAAAGGAAACACCATGAGTCTGGAATTCTGAGACTGCAGGTGTATGGAAATGATATAGCAACTTTGGACATACACTCTAATCAGCTTCTATCGTCTTCCTTGGATCTGGGGGCTGGGAGATGTGGAACTACATTTCCCAGAGTCCTTTGTCACCTGGGTTCTGGGCAAGGTTGCGAGATGAGGCAGAGCATGGGGAGAGGTACAGGCTGCATTTCCTCTGGCAGATGTGTTTTTATAGCAGCCAGCTGGACTCTGCCTTCCACGGCCAGGTACCAGCTTCCGGGCTGCAGGGCGGCTATGACACTGACCAGCAGTGCCGGCAGCACCCTCGTCCCTGTCCTCCAGTCTTTCCAGTGGCTTTGACAGCCCCCAGCTCCCATATGTCGGCTTGAAATCCCTAGAGGTACCCCTGTTTCCCACACGCATCTCTGACTGGTGTACTAGGATTCTGTCATTCTGGGGTTCTACGCTCCGGGGACTCCGGGCATCTCTGGGCAGAGGGGTGGAGCACGAAGGTGTGATATTACCTGTTTTGGGGTAGCAGAGCTGGCAGGCCTGCTTGAACTCGTGGGTGGCAGCCAAGGGGTTCTTGATGAGCAAGGCAGTATTGGGCATGGAGGGCTCTGGCTGTGACAGGAGGAAATTGGCCTTCTTGGGCACTGGACGATGGCTGGAGCGACTGGGGCCAGCCTGGGCACCAGAGGTGGGGGGGCTCTATGACCCCTCCCCCACCCCACCGAAGAACAGAACTGTAGCCAAAGATCCTCCCTCTTCCTTTATCCTCCTGGGCGGGGAGCTCCTTGTAACATGATCCAAGAATCCATAACCTCAGGACTGGACTAGCCCAGTGGGAGTGTGTGGGTGACAGTGATCTTGGCCCAGAACTTCCCTTGAATGAAAGCCCAACATGAAAGCGCAGAAATAAGGGTGACCACAACTGGGGCCTATGGACATGTCCTCCCCATCCCACAGCCTCTGTCTCCCAAGCCCCCACAGCATCAACAGATGGGGAGGAAGGTGACTCAGAGAGGCTAGGTGACTTCCCTGGGGCCACACAGCTAGGGTCCAGGTGGAGGCAGGAGTTCAGACTGAGTAATTCCTGGTCAAGTGCTCTCCTACGCTCAGAACCTGGTTGAATCCTGAGACCAGGGATGTTACTGGCCCTGGAGAAGTTACGTAGCCCCGCTGAGCCATGATGTCCTTTTCTGTCAGACCCTGGTACTCTGCTCACCCCCACCCACCCCCCCCGGCACATGGGTCAGTTTGGAAGGGCCAGGCGAGACCCCACCTCTGGTCTGTCTGCTTTGAGGGGGGCCTTCCTTGGGGGATGCAGCCCCTTGTCCCAGGCAGAGGGCTCACCCCTGACCCCCGGAGGGCAGGAGACGCCTGGTCATGGACCCTCACCAAGTCACTCACCGAGGGAGCTGGTTTGTGAGTACTGCTTGGGGGACGATGGTCCTGTGAGCTGGCATCTTCTGGGTAAGGAGAACACAGAGGGGGTCACTGCCCTGCTCTGAGAAGCAGCCCAGGCCACACATCCTCTCTTCTTTGTGCTGATCCCTTAATTCTACCCCCATGGCTGCTGCCCAGGGACAGGGAAGCATTCCCGCCTGAGCATGTCACCCCGTGCTTACACCTTCCACACCCCCACTGTCTCCAGGAGAAAGCTGAAGCTCCTCAGCTTGGTTCCCAGGTCCACTGAGACCAGCTCAGGTCTCCAAGGCCCCAGCCCCAGGTCCCTGCCGGCCAATGCCCCTGCTCATCCGTCTGTCCCCCCCTCACGCAGGCCTGTATCACACTGGTCGTGCTGCTCCCTTTGCTGGCAGGTGACCTTTTCCTTCAAGACCCTGCTCAGCCATTACCTCCTCCAGGACGTCTCCCGTGACCCCGAAGCTGAGTGAAGCCCCTTCTGCAGCCCTGCGAACGCCCCTGCAGCTGTGAGTGCCCTGGGCTAGGTCTGATGTGGAAAGCTGATCCCACACGGGCCCAAATGGGCCTGCGCCCTCTCTGGGTCCTGGCAGCCCTTCCCTGGGATTCAGGTTCATCCCCGTGGGATCCCACCAGCCTGGCTACCCCAGGGCTCTGCCATGCTGGGCAGAGAACCAGACTGCAATTCTGGAGTCCCAGACTACCCCGGCGCTGCTGTCTGATCTTGGACAAGGCCCCAGTCCCTTCGGCCTCATCCCCATACTGTGCTGAGTGCTGCAGGCGACACAGCAGCTCAGAAGATGTGGCTTTGGACCACGATGGGGTGTAAGGATACAGGCTTTGGCAAAACCCAGTTGTAATCCCAACTCCACTCTGCAGGTACCGGAGAGCGGACGGCACTCCGCAAACCGTCAAGAGGGTGCAGGGTGACTGCCCGCCCAGGCCTCACCCATGAAGGAGCTGGGCTTGTCCAGGGAGGCACGGCTCGACCCGAAGCTGTCCAGGGCATCCAGCCGGGTCTCCGAGTACGGCAGCAGGTCCAGGGAGTCCAGTGTGGAGCCCGGGGGGTCAAGGGCATCAAGCACAGAGGCAGCCAGCTTCTTGGAGGGGTCCATGACGAGGCCAAAGGAGGCAGGGGGCAGTGGGCTGGAGACGGGGATGGAGCCACCCACCACAGGTGGCAGCAGCGGGGTCCCACCGGGGAACACAGGTATCAGCTGGGGCAGCTCGCTGGGCACACTGCTGCCAGGAAGGCCACCCTGGACCAGAGACTGCAAAGTGGGGAACCGAGGGAGGGGTTGGAGAACTTGACCGCCTGGGCCCGGGCCCGTTGGGCGCTGTGGGCACAAACGACTGCTCTGTGTCCCAGTCCTGAGCGGTCCCATGGGTCAAGCCCCACGGCTCACAGCCGCCGTCCCCCAAGGGACGCTCTTACTATCCCTTCTGGCTGCCGATCTGCAGCCTCACGTTTCTGCCCCACCCGGTCCTGTTGCCTCTGCCAGCCTCAGTCTCCCCGCCTGTGACATGGAGACGGGGCCTTCGCTCCCCCGGTGTGGGACGCGAGGATGACGAGCTGGGGGCCGGGGGAAGGCGGGAGGACGGCGACAGGCTTACCAGTGAGTCCAAGAGCGTGTCGAGCTCAGGACCGAAGACGTCCCCGTCGGCGAAGTCGTCCAGGCCCTCGGTGCTGGGGAGGGCCCGGCTGCTGCTCTCCAGAGGGGCCAGCAAGTCCAGGACATGGGGGAACAGGGGCATCGAGGGGGTGGGGGGGAGGGGGGCCGGGGAGCCTCGCAGGTCCGTGGAGTCTGGGGGGGGGGGCGGGGGAGCTCAGTAGCTGCAGGGCGCGCTGCCTGCTGAGTGGGGACGGTGCCCCAGGGCCCTGGGGTCTGCATCCAGGACCCCTCCTTCCGCCAGCTCCTGCCAGGGACCCTGCCCGCCCCGCTGGCCTGACCCCACTGGCAGAGGCTGAGTCGCAGTGGAGGAGGCCACCGCAGGGCAGGAGAGGGTCCTTCAGCCCCACAGTATGTCCCTGGTGCACCTGGCTCGGTGCCTGCAGGTCCTACCTCTGGGGTAAGCAGTGCCCTCTCTAAGGGACACGTTTAAAGTGGCCTTTCCTGGAGGCCAGTGAGGAAGGGGAGAGTAGAGGAGGGCTTTAAGAGAAGTGGGCCCCGCTGTGAGGCAGCTCCGCCCTCCCAGTGTGGGGGGGTACTCTCCCCTCCCTGTGGGGGACGCTTTCCCTGAACTCATTCTTTGTTTTCAGGCTGGAGGGTGTCCCCAGGGCAGGGGGCCCCTAGGAGCCCTCACCCACAGGGCTGCTTCTTGACTTATCGGACCTCTCCAGAGGCCCCATCTCCACCCCATCCCCACATATCAGGGACATTACCTGTTTCGATGTCATCTATGGACCCCAATCCATTGGAAGTGCCCTGTGGAGAGGAAGGGCATGGCGGGTCAGGCACCGTTGCAGCTGGCACAGTCCCCTCTGGCCCCCCTCGCCTGCTGGCTGCCATGCCCACACGCCGGGCACACCCCCGCCCTAGGGCCTTCGCTGACCATTCCTGGTTGCCGACCACGACGCGTGTACAGGTGGGCATGGCTCCCCTGCAGCCAGAGAGGCTCCCAAAGGCAAGAACGCAGCCAGCTCAGCTCGGCCCGGTGGCCGGCCCAGGGCCAGGAAGGGCTTGCCTGGGGGCCTGGTGAGTGCACGAACCCAGGTTCCCTGCCGCTGCTGCCCTGCTGTGTGACACTTGTGTCCCCTGCTCACTGTGAGCCTCAGCCTCCCCTTACATACAACGTGGAGGCTGGGCACCGTCTCCATCTGCCAGAAAGCCTCAAGTCCCCTGACCGGTTCCTGCGTGGTGAGCGGTGGCGGAGTCACACGAGTGCCGGGCGCCGCCACCAGCTCCAGGACAAAACCTGGGTGGCCTGCCTGCCTTTCCACTTCCTTCTCCCTCCCCTTCCTGCTGCCATCGTGCTCTCTCTCAGGGCTCCATGAGTGAGGCTACCCTGTGGTGATCACCCCGACCACCAGTGGCCACAGCTTGTCCCCACACTTTGCCCCTATGGTCACAGGTGGCAGCTCCCGGGAGGTGGAAAGCTGTGCATTCCAGAGCTGTCCTCACGAGCTTGGCACAGGCCCGGGCCCTCAGCCACCCGCTCTTCCCAGGGCAGGTGCGTGGCTCACAGCAGTGGGGACAAGGAGGAGCGAGGCCAGCCCTTCAGGCCCGTGCCCGCGTGCCCACTACCTGGGGTCATTTCTACCCCAGAGAGTGATCCTGGAGGTGGGCGGAGAGGCCTGGGCCGGGCCCATCCTACCTGATCGGCCATGCCAGCCGCAGTGCCGTTACTGAGCAGAGAAAAGGTTTCCAGTTCCTGCCAGAGATTGGAGAGGGGTAGGAAGAGATGAAGATTCTGGAAGGATGCTCAGGGTCCCACCAGTTAGGGCAGCAGGGGGCCCCAACACAGGCGGTTGGGGTCTGCGGTGCCCTCTGAGGCTCCCTGTCCCCAGGCCTGCCAGGGGTCCCCTACGCTGTCTCTCGGGGTCAGAGTCGGGTGCCCCCCTCCTGCAGCCATGACCTGAACAGGGGCTTCCTCGCACACGCTCCTGCTGCGCCCCCACAGGCCCGCGCCGGTGCCCCCTCATTCCTTCGTTTTCATCCTCCCACGAGCCCCGAGGTGGGCGTGATTACCCCACGTTCCAGGCACAGCAACCGGGTGGGGAGAGGACCGACCTGCTCAGGGTCACAGCACAGACTCCAGAGCCATACCCTTTCCTCCGTGCAGCTTTGACACGTAGCAGGTGCCACGTGAGTGACACGCAAGGATGTGAACGAGCCTCACATACCGGCATCTCCAACACGCATCCCCCCGGGGCTATCTGAGAACACGAGGCTGAGGGACGCCAGTGTCAACTCAGGCCACCTCCCGGGCCCCGAAGTCGGCCAGGGCAACAGAGGGACCGGGCTTTAACAGCTGGAAGCTCTGGCTGTTCTTTCCCTTCCCAGAAGGTTCTGAAAGGCATTTCAAGGCTTTCGGCCAAAGACAGGGAGGCTCGCTGGCCGTCACCGCCGTCTGTGCTGGCCTGGCTGTGGCGCCCTCACTCAGTCCTCCCCAAGGCGCCGGGTCCTCTCCTCGGATCGCCCCATCACCCCCCCAGCGCCCGGAGCCCACCTACCTGGGGCCTCTTATACGCCTTGCGAACCCGCAGCCCAAGCTTCTGAGCCAGCTCCTGACCAAGCTGAGTTACACTTTCGTCCTGGGAAGGCAAGACCCGGGGTGGGCCGGTGAGTCCGCCGGCTCCCAGAGCTGTGCCGCGGACACCCTGTGCAGCCCGGAAGGGGGCCCGCCGTCACCCTGTGTTACGGACAAGGAAGCCGGGCCAAGGCAGGGGGCACTGGCTATCCCAGAGCATGGTGGGGCTGGGATCGGAAACCCAGGCTTATGGTTTTCCTTTTACTGTGGGGAGGGGAAAATAATATCTTTTGTTTAATGTTATCTTTTTATTTCGATAATTCAGCAAGCAATAGTGTCACCGTGGAAGACGGAACTGTCACAAAGCAAGCGCTCCCCCGATCACCCCACTGTCACCCAGGCGGCCCCCCCGGAGGGAGCTCGCCTGGTCAGTCCGATGTGTTTCCTACAGATCTTTCCTAGGGACTACGGACACACATACGTGGGCCTGAAAGCCTGTGTGCTGTTGCTCTGGGGGACCGCCTTTCTTGTTTCACCTAAGTGGGGTTGTATTACACCTATCGTTCCACAACTTGCTTGGAATGCTTTGCAAGTCATGGATTGGGCACAGGCCCGAAGAGTAAGGACGCGTGAAGTTTAGCGTGCGCCTGGCCCTCGGTTAGTGCTCAGTAAGAGCACCCGGAACCCCTCCCTGCCCGCAATCTGTGTAACTGCACGTGAGCACACACCAGCCACGAGCTAGGGGCCAGGAACACCGGTCACAGGGCAGGTGGGGCCCAGGCCTCGTGGAGGCTCCAGTCTGGGGGGGGAGACCAATTAGTAAACAAAGGAAGGACTGTGGTCCAGGCAGCAAAGGGGCAACCGGGATGCTGGGACGTCCCACGCGCCTGTCCACCTCCCACTTCCCTGATGAGCTCCTGGAGCCCAAGGCCAGGGTCTGGGTCATCTGAGGTCCCAGTGCTGTTAGCATTTGCCCACAAAGACTGGAAGACATAGGAATTCTTCAACTCAGAGTCGAAAGTCCTGATCTGGGTACTTTCCTCAGGCAAGTTATCATACCAGCCCTCAAAGTGCACCCCCTCCTGGGAATGGGCAGCCATGAGAGCTGGAATGTGGACCCCTGTGAACACTGGAAAATGCAGTACGGACTGGGGACAACTGTCATAAGAAAGGTTCTCATTGGGAACGAAACTGACTTGGGGAAGCAAGAATAATAAAAAGTAGAATAACCAAATGTTTTCTGAGCACTTACTGTGTCTGGCCATTGTGCCAACTGCCTTGTGTGATTTTCTCCTTCCCCCCGGGCAGAAATGACCTATCCCCAAGCCCTTCCACACCCATTATTTCAGGGATAAAGTAGGATGGGACACTTTATAGATGTGGAGGTGACGTGCAGAAAGGTGAAGTGTTTTGTCCAAGGTCATGCCAGGGGTCAGTGTTGGAGCCAGGCCCAGTCCCTGAGGACTGTTTCTAACTGTCACCTGGAGGACTGTGGGTCCCTGAAAGGCACAGATCTAGGCACAGTATGGGCATTCAGTGGATACAGTACACTGTCTGTTAACCGGAACTCAAGGAACCAACAAAATTTTTTTGCTTGAGTTCCAGTTAATGGGGAATCTATTTACGTTTATCCAGCACCCACCAACCCCGAGAGACTACTGTACCTGTTACGTGGATAGACAAATGGGGAGGGGGGATATGCCCAGCCACAAGTGGGCCGTGCAAGCAAGGCTCTCTATTGGTCACTTCCCACTGTCTCTTCCCCACCTAATGACAGCCTGGACATCAGGACCCCATATATGTGGCACCCCTTTTAGTCCTCACTGCAACCCTGACTCTTAGAGGTTCCGAGCGCCTACCCTACAGACCGCTTGGATTCAAAGCTTAGCTCTGCCGCCCCCTAGCGGCGGCACTGGGAACGTTCCTTTCGCTCTGTCATCTTTGAAACGGGGTAACTGTAGATACCTCAAAGGGTTATTTTGTTGCAGTGTGCTAATACAATGTATCTTTAGCGGCACGTGGTAATCAGAGCTCAGAATTAATCTCATTATTGGCAACTCCACCTCACAGAGGAGGAAACTGAAGCTCAGAAAGATGTGGTCGCTTGGCTCAAGTGAGGGTCAGTGCAGAGGGCTGATGGCTGGTCACAGAGCCTCGCCCCCGGGTGGACGCAGAGCCGCACTCACGTGGGGCAGGGCAAGCGAGCAGCGGCTGCTGCACTCATAGGCCTCCTTGTGGCGTCCCAGCTCGTTGAGGGCGCGCGCCTTGCGGAACAGCGCCCGGATGTTCTCGCCGTCCAGGCCCAGCGCCTTCTCACTGTCCTCCAGCGCCTTCTCATACAGGCCCTGCCGGAGAGGGACAGGTTGCTCAGTGGTCAGTGCCTGTTACCCTCCCTTCCCAGGACTTCTGCCCCGTACTCCACTGAAGACAAGCAGAGATGGGACATGCAGGAGCACAGGCTCATAGAGTTCAAGGAAAATAGCTCTGGTGTTCACGCTCTGGTCAAGGACGTCTGTGTGTCCAGCTCAGGGGGGCTGCCAATGGGCACTGGCAGATCACTGGAGGGGAGGGGCCTTCACAATCTATACTGATGAGCCTGGTCACTCAGACATGTCTATGCTATATCTGCCATCTATTTTCTATCTGGAAAGTAATAAAGGCACCTCCAAGAGGAAGTGAAATCATGAAGGCAGCCAGCACACAGAACAGTGTGAGCAGACATCTGGTAGACTCGTTTTTCCAGCCCATCCACTGTGGATTGCAGAGCCCCCAGGACAGCCTCCCACAGACTCTGGTGAGTGACTGAGTCAGTAAGCGAGCAGGACAGGGAAGAGGAGGCGGCTGGAGTTCTGGGGAGGAGAGGAGGAGGCTGGAAGTGTAGAGAACAGTGAAGTTGTGGAGGGAGGCGCAGGAGAGCTCAGGTTCGCAGGAAGAGGCGGCCTGATGAGGGCAGTTCTCAGCCCTGACTGCCCGCGGATTCCTGCCAAAGCCCGGGCCACCCTGACAGTCTACCTAATCCATCTGGGGTAGGGCTTAAGCACCAGTGTCATTAAAACATTTTTTTAAATTATGTATTAGTACTTTATAAGCTCTGTTGTGCCACCAGGTTGAAAGTCAAGGGAGTAGATGGTTAGATTCAGACAGGATGTGGGGGAGCCGGCCTTGCAGAGGATCCCCGGGGTATGGGCCTGGCTCGGCTGGGCATCGGGGGAAAGCGGTGATCAGGGCAGGGGCGCGGGAGAGGAAGGGAGGGTGCCAGGCTCACCATGGTGAAGTAGCAGGCGGCCCTGTTGACATGCAGCTTGCACAGCAGCTCCCGGGGCAGGGCCACCTGGTCGGAGGCAGCGTAGTCGGCCACGTTCAGCCCCTCCATGTACTGCACCAGGGCCTGCTTGTAGTCCTTCTCCCGGAACAGGTCGTTGCCCTCAGCAAACAGGTTCTGTACCAGCTTGAGCAGAAAGGCCTGCCGGGGCGGGGCGCAGAGGGCGCTCAGGGGGCTCCCCCACCCAGCCCAGCCGCCCAGCTCTCCTGGACACCCCTGCCCTGCATCCTCCCCCAGCCCAGCGGCCAACACTTACCTCATATTCTTCTTGCTTTAGGGGTAGTGTCGACCTAGCAAGGAAAGGAGAGGGACACAAGGTCTGGGTAAGCCCAGGGGTCCCAGCCAGAGATCATGCCTGCTGTGGGCAACTCCGGCTGAGACCTCAGATATCACCTCGTGGACTGGGGTGAGGGGACAGCAGTTTTCTCTCCCTGAATCAACACCATGCTGGCCTTGCCCTTTCCCAGGTGCAGCGCTGAGAGCAGGCCAGTCCAGCTCCCAGCGCGTGTCTGCTGCCTAAGAAACCAGCGTTCCGGGAGGAGTGTGTGCCGCCAACCCCAGGCCTCCCACAGGCGGTTCCAAAAGTCCATCTCAGGTCCCCTTCCCCTGTCCCTTCCCACAAAACACAAATGCCCCCACCCGATGCCAGGCACACTCGGAGCCTGTCAACCCCGCATGCCAGATTCAACAAAGTAGATGGGGATCTTGGGGACCCTTTTTTCTCCTGTGGCCAATAAAACGCCAGCTCAGGATGAAAGAAAGTGTCAGCCTAGGAGAGTGGAGGCACATCTGTCAGGCTGAGGGGCTGAGCTGGAAGGGAAGCCGGAGTTTGTCTCCTGGTCCCTTGTGTCACAGAGAGGAAAACAGATGGTCAGAGAGGGGCAGTGACTTGTCCAAAGTCACACAGCAGGTCAGCATCAGAGCCAGGGCCAGAGCACAGGCCTGGGGCTCCTCCCATTGCCTGGAGCTGCCGCCAACACGTGGGCAAGACAGGGTTGCCTAAGTGAGTGTGTGAGAAGGGGTCGAGGAGATACTGGCGGTCCCCCCTGTGAGGGAGGAGGCGTCCCTTGCCCCCCGGCCATCGGAGACCAGGGCGCGTCCCTCCTTCCCCGTACTGCCCCAGCCCAGGCTACCATCGCTACCCTGCTAACTCGTCTCCCACCTCCAGCCTCAGCCTCCTCTTCAGTAGGTCATGCTGTCCCAAAGGTCACTGCATCCTGGTGTTTAAGGCCCTCTACACGCTTGTGCCGACCCACCTGTCCAAATCACTTGATGGCTCCCACAATGCCCTGTGCTCGGAGGCATAAATATCTGCTGAGCACACAGTCTGTGTGTGAGAAAACAGCCGTCTTACAAGGAGCAGGTCCGACTGTGCTGCCCTGCACAGCGCCCTCTTAGGAGGCCAACGTATGGGTCCCTGGAGGCTGTCCTATTGGTAAACCTTCTCACAACTCGCCTCTGGAAAGGGGGACAGAGCTGACACCTGCCGCACGCACAACATCTCCCCTTCACGGGGATGGGGTCCACCCAAGAAGGAGAGAACTGGGATGCAGCTCAGAGGTCCCAGCCACAGAAACCAGTGACTTCGGTTAAAGCCAGAATTCTTACCAACGCGTGTTCTCCAGGCTCGCCCTGCTCACCAGACTGGCCGTGGAGAAATATCTGAGCACGCCCCCAAATCGACCCCCGCTCCCCCTACACACACGCACACACGCGCACACACACACGCGCACACACACACGCGCACGCGCGCGCGCACACACACACACACACGCACACACGCGCACACACACACACGCACACACACACGCGCACGCGCGCGCGCACACGCACACACACACGCACACACGCGCACACACACACGCACACGCGCACACACACACGCACACACACGCACACACGCGCACACACACGCACACGCGCACGCACACACACGCGCACACACGCGCACACACATGCACACACGCACACACACGCGCGTGCGCACGCGCGTGCACACGCACACGCGCGCACACACGCACACACGCACGTGCGCGCACACACGCACACACGCACACACAACACACGCACAACACACGCACACGCACGCACACACGCACGCGCACATATGGAAGAGAGCTGGTGGAGGGGCGTGGGCCTGAGCCCAGAACAGCCACTGTACTGCCAGCTGAGGAAGGAGGGAGGGCGCCCTGCGGGCACAAACACGGCGGTGTGGGGGCAGCGAGGGCGTCGCCAGGAGGGACCCGCGTGGGGCAGCGGCAGGTCACGGCGCACAGGTCTGAGCCGGACCCCCACGCTGGGGCGATTACGTGAGGGCATGCACATGCAAATCGCAGTTTTGTGGGGAGGCCTATTTAAGAAAAAGAGCACGGACTTGCTGCGGAGCCTCCCAGGTAACAGAAGGGACCCACGCAAGTGAGGGGCCCCAGAGCTTACACTTCACTCACTTCACACTAAATAGGTCTCAGAGGGAGAAAGGAGAAGGGGTAGTAAAAATATTTTGTGTGCAAAGAAACACAATGAGAAAAAGATCTGGCACGTGGGCACGGGGCGGCACGTAACGGAAAGAAATGTGGATTTGGAGTCGGCCAGACCTGGGTTAGAATCCTGTCACTTAATAGCTGTGTGACTTTAAACAGGTTCCTTATCACTGAACCTCAGCTTCCTTATCTGCAAAACGGCTTTACTGGGCTGTTGTGAATGGTAGAAAGATGACGGATGTGAACGTGCACGGAGCCTGAGACATGTGCTCAGTGAGCAAGGACTATTGATTGATTGTAAGATGCGCACAGGCAAGCAGGAGGATTAATGAGCACCCGTGGAGGGTGAAGGTACAAGACCGAAGGGTAAGCGGGGGCAGGGGGGGTGTGGGGGGCTCATATGCGGGGCTCACAAATCCACGCCCCAGCCCTCTGCAAGTGCTGGGGAGGGGGCAGGGAGAGGAGAGCCGGAGAGAGCCGAGGCTGTGTGTGCTTCTGCCGGCGCCCCCGAGGGCCCAGCCTGCCGCGGTGCACTCACTGAATGAACTGCAGTCCCTTCTCGATGTCCGCCTTCCGTCTCTGCCTCTCCATCAGTCTCTGGGGAGAGAACAGTCCATCAGTTAGTCAGCAGGGGCCGGTGGTCGTCAGCCTCCCCCCGACCATGTACTCTCTCTGTAGATCCCACTCTCATCCCATTTTGCAGGTGTGGAGGGGAGTCACTGAGGACAATGATCTGTCCCAGGGTCTCCAAAGACCCTCTGCACCGGGCCATGCAGCTCCTGCCCTCCACGCCCACGTCCCACTGGACTGTTTGTACAGTGCCCTTGACGGGCATGGGGCTGCATGAAGGCCACCTGCCCTTTTCCACACATGGCTTAGACTGCAGTACTGCACGGGACATCCTCAAGTTCAAGGAAAAAACATGGTTTTGCAATCAAACTTCGTCTGGGGAGAAGAGACATAGAAAATGCAAAATGATGCCAATGATTATAGCTACCACGTAGCACCATATACTATGCCAGGTACTGTGTGAGGGCCTTACTGACGGGTCTAACAGCACAGTGAGGCAGGTCAGTCTGTCCACATTTTACCAAGGAGCCCCTGGCATGAGCTGGCATGCAGCTGAGGCAGGATCTGAACCCAGGCCACCCCCCAGCAGCCTCTCCAGCCAGCCCTATGTGTACCATCGCCCTAAATGGTAGTAAAAGAAATAGATGAATGAATAGCAACTCATTCAACTCAGACTTTACATAGATAAGAATGAGCAACTCGTGAATAAGTAAAAGAAAACCTGACACCGAAAGACATTAACAATCAGATAATAATATTAATACTTGCTGAGTGGTTACGATGTACCACTGGCTGTCATCATCACTTACACATAGTATCTTCCTTAACGCTTATCCTGCACAACCCTGTGAGATAGGGACTGTTATCATTCCCATTTTGCAGAAGAGAAAACAGAGAGGGAGTTCCCTGGTGGTGTAGTGGCTAAGGCTTCGACGCTGTCAACGCTGCGGCCTGGGTTCGATTCCCAGCCAGGGAGCCACCCACATTAAAAAAAAAAAAAAAAGAAAGAAAACAGAGGCACAGAGAAGTTAAGTGACTTGCCCAAGGTCACACAGCTGGTACATGGTGGAACTGGGATTCAGACTCCATCAACCTGACCCCACAGCCCACACACATCACCATCACCCTTCCTTCCTGTCACCCATTAAGCAATCGGCCCCACCCCCAGGACCCCTCAGCTTGTCATTGGGCTTAAGTCTCCCCCACCCCCAAAACAATTCCTGCCCAGGTCCTAAATCCCCTTGGGACTACTGCACAACCTCTCCTCCCTTTCATGGTCACATTTCGTGAAAGAGTTACCTGCACTGTCTCTGCAGCCTCACGTCCCACTGCACTCCCCACCTCTCAGCAACCTCACTCCCAGTCTACGGCAGGGGTTGCCAAGGGGCTCCCCATCCCAGGGACCTCCTAGTTGCTGAGTCCAGCAGAGGGACAGCTTTTCACTCACCTTTTCCCAGACTCCGCTTCCTCTGCCAGGGCCTCACACCCCTCTGATCAGTCCTGCCCCATCTGTTAGGGGCTGCTCTTCCTCTGCCCAGATCTCAAGACCAAGGAGCACAAGCTTCCCCTTAAGGGACAGTGCTCCTCCCCACCTCACTCTGCACGGTCTCCTCTGATGAGCTCTTGCATTTCATGATCTCATGAGTCATGTCGATGACTCAGATCTGTGCCTCCCGCCAGCCTCACCCCCTCCCCAATATTTCAGCCTCGTGTCTCTTACCTTCTGGGCAGCACTCCCGGGACGTGCGACACCCAGGCTGTGCAGGACCTCCCTGCTGGCCTACTCCTGGGCCACCCCCCCGACAGCATGCACCTTGTCAACTCCTGTGCATCCTTACACCCCAGCTAGGACGCCCAGTCCCAGCTGGGTTGGCTGCTGCTTCAACTCAACACATTTGGACTTGGCTCAGCAGCTGCTCCTCCACCATTAACCCCCAGCTCCAGTCACAGCTCCAACTGCTTTCGCACTCTCAGTCTATCTCCAACTCCTTTCACCTTGACCTCCGAAACGTCTCTCCACTCCCATCACCCCCACAACCACAGCTCCCTCTCAGGCCCTCCTCATCTTTTGCCAACAGCCTCCAATGAGCCCCCGCCAACCCGGTGCCATCTAGTGGCCAAGGAAATCTAAGACGACGACGGTCGCGTCACTTCCCCTCCGGGCGCGTGCACACGCACACGCAAATGATGCAGGCTTCAAAAAGGCGAAAAGCCGTCTAGTAACGTACCAGTACCAATTCCTGGTTTTGCCGAGATACCACTCTCACCGTCAGGGAAGGCTGGGGGAAGGAAACTAGTTTTACAACTTCCTATGAATGAAAAGTTAAACAAACAAAAGCTCCCACGGCACCCACTACCAGGAGGACCAGCGGCGAGCGGCACACAGCACTCAGGGCACGGTCTTCCCGCTGGCCCCGAGGCCCGGCCTGGAGCTCCGCACTGCAGCCAGGGCAGACGGCTGGCTCCCGCCCC
>PVJL010012856.1:0-35056 GCA_004026885.1 Lyroderma lyra | reverse complement strand
AAAGGGGAGGGGGTGGGAGAGGAGGGGGGAAGCTAAATATAAGGGGATGGAAAGAGGGGTCACATTAGGTGGTGAACTTATTATGCATCAAGTTGACAATGCACTGTGGAATTGTATGCCTGAAACCTATGTAATCCTTGCTAACAGATGTCACCCCAATAAGTCTAACAATAAAAATGAATTAAAAAAAAAAATAAATTCCTAAATATGAGATGAACTAACATTATGAAAAGGAGCCAAGAATATTTAATAGGGAAAGATAATCTCATCAATAAATGGTTTTGGGAAAATCAAATAACAACATATAGGTAAATGGAGTTAAAAGTCTATCTTACAGCATTCACAATAATTAACTTAAATGAATTTTAAAGACTTAAATATAATATTTGAAATGTAAAACAAGAAGAAAATATAGCAAACAAACTTCCTGACATTGGTATTGGTCACTTGTTTTTGTATATGAGCCTGATAGCACAGTAACAAAAACAAAAACAAAACCAACCAAAAAACAAGCAGGGCTATATCAGACTAAAGAGCTTCTGTGCAAGAAAAGAAACAATAAAAAATATGAAACAACAACCATGAAATGGGAGAATATAATTGTAAACTATATATCTAATAAGAGGATAATATCCAAAATATTTTTATAAAGAATTATACAAATAAATAACAGTAAAAAATTCAGATTTCTAAAAGGGCAGATGAGATGAATAGACAATTTTTTTCCCCAAGGAAGACATATAAATGGAAAATACGTACATTAAAAGGTACTCAAAATCACTAATCATTAGGAAAATGCAAGTCAAACCATATGAAATACACCTTCCACTTGTTAGAATGAATATCATCAAAAAGACAAAAGATGACAATCGTTGACAAAAACATAGAGAAAAGAAAACCTCTGAGCACTCTTCAGAGAATGCAAATTGGTGCAGCCACTATTAAAATCAGTATGAATGCTCATCAAAAATATTACAAAATAGAACTACTATATGGTCCAGCAATTCCATTTCTGGATATATAACCAAAAGAAATAAAAACATGATATTAAAAAAAATCTGCCCTTCCATATTTATCTTTGCATTTTTTACAATAGTCAAGATAAGAAAACTTTTGTCTATTAACAGATGAATGAATGAAGATTTTTATATACACATATATATTTATATGTATTATTTTTGTGCATTTAATGTATCTGTACACACACACACACACACACACACACACACACACACACACACAAACGAGGGATGTCCAGAAATAATCCAGACATGCAATATGAAAAATAGAGGCATTTATGGCTGTATGTTTTCTGGACAGGTTGAAACACACAATAGTATGTTAATCAGCCATGAAAAAAAGGAAAATTTGCCATTTGTTACAACATAGTTAAACCTTGAGGGTATTATACTAAGTGAGATACTTCTGACAGAGAAGAACAAACATTGTATATCATTTATAACTGGAATCTAAAACTCTGTCCTTATAGAAATAGTAGAATGTGATTATCAGGATCATGGGTGTGAGAAAGTGGGAAATAGGTTGATCAATTGTTACAAACTTGTAGTCTGAGGATAAATAAGTTCTGGAAATTTAATGCACAGTATTCTGGTTACAGTTAACAATAACATATTATATACTTTCAAGTTGCTAAGACTAGATCTTAAATATGCTCAACACAATAGTAAAATGATAGTTATGTGATAGGATGCAGGTGTTAACTAATGTTACACTGGTGATCATAATGTAATATATAAATCTATGGAATCAATATGTTGTGTACCTAAAACTTACACAATGTTATATTTAATTATATCTCAAAATAAAATAAACTAATATAAAATTAGTGAGCTATATGCATGAATTCAAAATCTGTTTTAGTAACAGATATAACCCCAGTGTATTAGCAGATATTCAGAAATTTTGTCACATATTTGTCTTTGAGCAATCACTTTCATTTTCAGTGTGCAGTGTTCTATCACATTTTGTATGAAGTAATTGAACATATGTAATTTTTCAAGCCTCCATAAAATTTTTCATAATTCTGTTTTAGTTTTGATTTATATAATTATGTCTTTAAAATAAAGCAATCTCTTGGATGACAGAAAATTTGCATTATAGGAATTCTCTATCATCTAATTCAGTGAAATAAATAATGTTTAATTATACTTATTGAATTTCATTAAATTAAATTAAAATGAGATCAGTGTAATTTGCCATTTACCAAAGAGAGCTGTTTAACCTTTCTTAAATGTTGTTTTTGCACAGGTGATGTAATTGTACAGGATTTTTTAACGCACAAAATATGACATCTTTCTTAATAGAAAATTTTAAAATGCTACTTTTGTATTATTAAAACTAAAAAGGGTCAACTTCACAAAAATATTTTATACTGCCAGGGGATTTTACCAATACACAAAAAATATATATACACATCTTAAGAAAGAAAAAAACTATTAAAATTTTAATACTCAATATATACTGACAAAAAAAAAAGAGGAATAAAAGTCATATTTGGCTTTTGCCATTACAAGAGGTGTTCAACATCATTGCCATCAATGTCCAGACACTTATGATTACGGCACAATACTGTTGGAGCAACACTGACCAAAGTGTCTACTTATATCACTGTGCATGCCGTTTCAATTTCTTCCCAAAGTACTGCCAGTGTAACCAGTGTTCTACTTTACACCCCATTTTTTTAGAGGTGAAACAAAGAGATAGTTTATTGAAGAGAAAAGTACACTCCAAAGAGGTGGGAGCAGGCTTGAGCAAGGAGAGTGGCTCAAGAGCGTATATCCCATTTTGTAAAGTCCCTCATAGGTAGAAGTCAAAAATGTGTTAAGTTAGGAGAGCATGGGGGAAACTCAAACAACTTTCTCCAATTCCAAATACCACTTCAAAATGCTCTAGTGTTCTTCAAACAACTGTGCTACTGTTTTTTTTTTTGTACTGTCCTGCTTGTCAAATGATGATGCTAGCATTCATTTCACTAGTGCCATCTTTTGAGTGAATGTCATACTAGACATTGCTACTGCAATTCAATTCAAAAAGTAATACATACATTACATCTTTTAAAATGTGCATACATGTGTTTGGCACACCTGGTACACTAAGGTTTCAGTTCATACTAAGATTTTCTTTCTTTCTTTCATTCTTTTTATTGTTAGACTTATTGGGGTGACATTTGTTAGCAAGAATTACGTTAGTTTCAGGTGTACAATTCTACACTGCATCGTCTATCATTTGCATTATGTGTTCACCACCTAGTGTGAATTCTCTTTCCATCACCATATATTTAGCTCCATCTTCCTCCTCTTCCACCCTCTCCTCCTTCTCCCATCCCCTCCCCACCTGTCCCCAAATAAACATTGAACTATTGATTGTGTCTGTGTGTCTTTTGTTTGTTTCTTTGTTTTTTGCTTTCAGTTTTATATTCTGCATATAAGTGAAGTCATACAGTTTTTTGTTTTTTTTCTTTTTGGTTTACTTCATTTAGCATGATAACCTCTAGGTCCATCCATTTTGTTGTAAATGACAGTATTTCATCATTTCTTATAGCTGAGTAATATTCCATTGTGTATATGTACCACAGCTTCTTTATCCAGTCATCTGTCACAGGGCATTTCAGTTGTTTCCATGTTTTGGCCACTGTGAACAGTGCTACAATGCATATTGGAGTACATAAGACTTGGCAGACTAAGGTTTTCAAGTTTTTTGGGGTAGATCCCCAGAATGGAGATTGCTGGGTCAAATGGTAACTCCATTCCCAATTTTCTGAAGAACCTCCACATCATCTTCCATAGTGGTTGTACCAGTTTGCACTACCACCAGCAGTGTGCAAGAGTTCCTTTTTCTCCACATCCTCTCCAGCACTTGTTATTCCTTGTCTTGTTGATAACAGCCATTCTAACAAGTGTGAGGTGATATCTCATTGTGGTTTTGATTTGCATTTCCCTGATAGCTAATGAAGATAATCAGTTTTTCAAATGTCTGCTGACCATTTGTATTTCTTCATGGGAGAAGTGTCTGTTTAGTTCTTCTGCCTACTTTTAATTGTTTTTTTGTTGTTGCTGTTATTGTAAAGTCGTATTAGTTCTTCATATATTTTAGATATTAGACCCTTATCCGATGCATTATTTGCAAATGTTTTCTCCCATTCAGTTGGCTGTCTCTTTGCTTTGTTGATGGTTGCTTTTGCTGTGCAGAAGCTTTTTAGTTTGATATAGTCCCATTCATATATTTGCTTTTACTTTCCTTGTCTTTGATGTCAGGTTCATAATGTATTTCTTGAGCCCTAGGTCTATAAGTTTAGTACCTATGTTTTCTTCTATACAGTTTATTGTTGCAGGTCTTATATGAAGGCCTTTAATTCACTTTGAATTAATTTTTGTATATGGTGAGAGTTCACAGCTCAGGTTCATTCTTTTGCATATGTTTTTTCAGCTTTCCTGGCACCGCCTACTGAAGAGGCTGTCTTTTCCAATTGCATAGTTTTTGCTCCTTTATCAAAAATTATTTGTCCATAAATTTGTGGATTTATTTCTGGTTTTTCAGTTCTGTTCCAATGGTCTATGTTTCTGTTTTTCTGCCAATACCAATCTGTTTTGACTATTGATGCTTTGTAATATAAATTGAAATCAGGGAGTGTAACACCACGAGCTTTAATCTTTTTATGTAGTATTGCCTTGGCAATTTGAGGTCTTTTATTGTTCCATATAAATTTGATAATTCTCTTATCTATTTCATGAAAGTATGACTGTGGGATTTTGATAGGTATTGCATTAAATCTGTAGATTGCTTTGGGCAGAATGGACATGTTTAACAATGTTAAGTCTTCCTATCCATGAACAGGGGATATTTTTCTATTCCTTTGGGTCTGCTTCAATTTCTTTCAAAAGTGTCATAGTTTTCTATGTATAAGTCTGTCATATTCTTTGTTAAGTTAATTCCCAGGTATTTCATTCTTTTTGTTGTGATAGCAAAAGGAATTGACTCTCTCATTTATTTTTCTGAGGATTCATTATATTTAGGAATGCTGTTGATTTTTGTGTATTGATTTTGTATCCAGCAGCTTTACTGTATTCATTTATTATTTTTAATAGTTTCCTGGTGGAATCTTTGGAATTTTCTATATAAAGGATCATGTCATCTGCAAATAGTGACAATTGACCTCTTCGTTCCCAATTTGAATACCTTTTATTCCTTTGTTTTTCCTTATTACTATGGCTAGAACTTCCAGTAGTATACTGAATAGCTGTGGCAACAGGGGGCAGGCATCCCTGTCTTGTTCCTGATATTAGGGGAATAGGCTTCAGCTTTTCCCCATTCGGTATGATGATTGCTGAGGGTTTGTCATATATGGCCTTTATTATGTTGAGATACTTGCCTTCTATACCTATTTTATTCAATGTTTTAATCATACATGGATGTTGTATTTTGTCAAACTATTTCTGCCTCAATTGATATGACTATATGGTCTTTACCTTTTATTTTTTTACATGGTGTATCACCTTGATTGATTTTCATATGCTGAACCATCCTTGTGCTCCTGGGATGAATCCCACTTGATTATGACATACAATCTTTTTTATACATTCTTGTATTCTATTTGCTAATATTTTTTTAAGGATTTTTGTATCTGTGTTCATCAGAGATATTGGTCTATAGTTTTCTTTTTTGTATTGTCTTTGCCAAGCTTTGGTAGTAGGGCAATGTTGGCCTCATAGATGTGTTAGGAAGTATTGCTTCCCCTTCAAATTTTTGGAAGAATCTGAAATGGATAGGCGTTAATTCTTCTTTGAGTGCTTGGTAGAATTCATTGGTGAGACCATCTGGTCCAGGGCTTTTGCCTCTAGGGAGATTATGGATAGTCATTTCAATCTCTTTGCTATTGATTATTCTATTTAGATTATCCAGTTCTTCTTGGTTCATTCTAGGTAGGCTGTAAGTGTCTAGAAACTTGTCCATTTCTTCTAGGTTGTTAAATTTACTGGCATAAAGTCCTTCATAATATTCTCTTATAATATTTTATATTTCCATGGTATCAGTGGCAATTTCTCCCCTTTCTTTTCTAATTTTGGATATTTGCATCCTTTCCTTTCATCCTTTGACTAGTCTAGGCAGGGGTTTGTCAATTTTCTTGACTTTCTTTACGAAACAGCTCTTTGTAATATTAATCTTTTCTATTGTCTTTCTGTTCTCTAATTGGTTTAGCTCTTCTTTATTTTTATTGTTTTTTTCCTTCTGTTGACTTTGGGTTTTGTCTGCTCTTCTTTTTCTAGTTCTTTAAGATGTGATGCTAAGGTGTTTACTTGTGATTTTTCTTGTTTCTTAAGACAGGCCAGTAATAGTATAAATTTCTCTGTTATTATTGCTTTTGATGTGTCCCAATAATTTTGATATGTTGTATTTTCATTTTCATTAGTTTCTATATATTTTAATTTCTTCTTTTATTTGTTCTTTTATCCAGTCATTTTTAAATAAGATGTTGTTTAATCTCCAAGTATATGTTTCTTTCTGCTTTCCTTTTACAGTTGATCTCCAATTTCAAAGCTTTGTGATCTGAGAATACACTTGGTATGATTTCGATCTTCTTGAATTTGCTGAGGCTACTTTTGTGTCCCAGTATGTAGTCTATTCTTGAGAATGGCCATGTACACTAGAAAAGAAGGTATGGTCTCTTTTTGTTGGATGAAGTGGCCTATAAATGTCAATTATGTCCAATTGCTCTAATGTGTCATTTAGAGCTAATATTTCCTTATTTATTTTCTATTTCGATGGCTGCAAAGAGGGTGTTTAAGTCTCCCACAATGATTGTGCTTTTGTCAGTTTCTCTTTTCAGATCTGTTAATAGTTTCTTTGTATATTTTGGTGCTTCTGTGTTGGGAGCATATATATTAATTAGTGTCAAATCTTCTTGTTGTATTGTGCCTTTTATCATTATGTAATGTCCATCTTTATTTCTTGCTACCTTTTTAACCTGAAGTTTATTTCATCAGATATCAGTATGGCAAATCCTGCTTTTCTCTGGTTACCATTTGCTTGGAGTGTTATTTTATAACCTTTCACTCTGAGTCTGTGTTTGTCCTTATGGCTGAGGTGTGTCTCCTGAAGACAGCATATGGATGAGTTTTATTTTTTAATCCAGTCTGCTACTCTGTGTCTTTTTATTGGTGAGTTCAGTACATTAACATTTAGAGTGATGGTAGATATGTGAGGATTTTCTGCGACCATTACTTTTTTATTGTTGTTTCATTTTATTTTTGTTTCTTTCTTGTTGCCCCAACTCTCTTGCATTTGTCCTGATATTTTGTTTCAGGTTGAGGAGCCTCCTTCAGTATTTCTTGAAGTGCTGACTTTGTGCTGGTGAATTCCCTCACCTTCTATGTATCTGGAAAGGTCTTTATTCCACCTTCATAAGTGAAGAATAATTTCTGCTGTATAATTTATTCTTGGCTGGAAGTTTCTCTCTTTTAAAGTTTTGAATATTTGATTCCACTCCTTCTTGGCTTGTAGAGTTTCTGCTGAGACATCTGATGATAGCCTGATGAGCTTTTCTTTAAAGGTTATAGTGGTTTTTAACCCCCTGGCTGCCTTCTGGATTGTCTGTTTGTCTTTAGTTTTTGACATCTTTAGTACCATGTGTCTTGGAGAAGATCTGCTAGTGTCCAAGTATCTAGAGGACTTGTTTTATTTTTGAATTTGGGGTTTCATATCCTTCCATAGTTTTAGAAAGTTCTCATCTATTTGTTTGAGTATGTTTTTTGTAGAGTGTTCTGCTACTTCTTCTAGTCCTATTATCCTGATGTTGTTTTATTTCATGGAGTCAGATAGTTCTTGCAGAGTTCTTTCAATCCTTTTGGACCTGTATTTGCTATCTTCCTCTTTCTAAGATGTTTCTGTGTTCTGATCTTCAATGTCACTAAATAAAAATTTAAATTATCTGGAGACATTCAAATAAGTCTCAGGATAAATATTTTTATAAATTCTATTGATTATGTTTTTGCAGTTCTTATTACTATTTCAGTGAGAATTTAATAGTATTCATGATAATGGTCTCATCAGAGTTTACTAGTAGCTTATAATTGAGTGATTGCCTGTGCTTCCTAATGTGAGACCTTTTAAACTATCTTTTTAATAAGGGTTGAGATAACTGAGAGAAAAACAAAAAAAAAGGACTGCTTATCAATACAAAGCTAATAAGCTAAGAAAGCTGACCAAAATATTTTATTATAGAAATTTTGAATGAAGGATTGAAATAAAACAAAGAATAATTCAATTCAGTTTTAACTTAGAAAAAGCTTTTGCCTGTGATTGATTTAATGTTCAGTCAAAGAATAAAGATATTTTTGAGGGTAGATGAAATAGACAAGCAAGCAAACAAGATCTTAAAACCAACTAGAAGTGAACATTTTTTTCCTTCCTGTTTCCTGTAGTGAAGCCAAATATTTACTTTAGAAAACTTGTTTTTATATAAGGTCAAAAGGTCACATGTCAGGAAATGAGACAAAAAATTTTATGTTCTATGTGTTAAAGAGAAAAGCAAATTATGAGACATTTTCCAGTATAAATGATAATGATTACATTTTATACACAACTAAGAATAAAAAGTAAAAAGTCATCCAAAAGAAAATATACTGTGTTTATTGAAATATATAGAAAATGTATTTCTTAAAATAAATAAATTAGGATAAGAAAACTGATGTGTGTAAGGCTAAGATACACATTGAATAAATCATTTTACCTTTAAAAATATTAGCTTCAAATTCTTAGTGTTCAGAAGACCTATATTAAAAATACTGTGATACATTATTAGTTTAAAGGCTTCCTCAAATGAGTTGCCCACGTTCAGAGATAAATTTGCCACAAACTTAACAAAATTTAAACCTTAAGATGTTTCATGTGTACTGGCCTTCCAAAGCCATTTACCTAATTTTGTATTTATAACATTGTCTTCTTGTGAGGACACTGCACTTCTTACAGGCTTCAAGGCTCACAAAACTTAGAACCACCTACGGAAATACTATAACCTAGGTTAAGGTAACATGTAGAAATAATAAGAATATTGTCATCATTGTAAAATATTCGTGCTTCATTTCTTAGCTCTATGTTAATAAGGCATTTCAAATTACTCATTTTGAGGTGTTCTGTAATATCTTTTCAGTCTCTCTAAGAAAGAAAATGAGGTGCTGTAATTCCTTTTAGATCAGACTGAGAAATGCTCATCACAAATAGTTGACTTGCCCCAGCACTCTTCATACTTCTAATAATGAGCAGCTGAATGTCTGTATTGCAAATGACCAAGGCCTGGGAGGTTCTCACAGGATCCAAGCAGACTGAAGAAAAACTGAGGAGCTGCAGGCAAACAGAACATACCCTACATTCCAGAAGCAGAGCAGCAACAAAATTATGTCTGGGCATTCATTCTCAAGAGCTCATAAAGTAGATAAACAACAAAATGGCTGCCACCCAGGAAAGCGCAAGTCACGGTTATATAACAGGTGAACATCATGCTAGCAAAAGCTTGGAGAAAGAACCTGAGCTACTCCATTTTCCCCACACTCACCTCACAATCTATGTGACAGATATCTTCTAGGATGTTCCCTTAGTGAGTGGTGTGTTACATTGCATCCAAATACCACAGCAACAATAAAGATTACAACAACAAACTATAATAGCACAAGTGATAGTAAAGAGGGTAATCACAACAATGTGCCACTCGTTAGTGAGAGAATCCCACCATTCTTGGAGGGGATCCCCTGTCAGGCATTCAATGTTTTGAGTTTCTGCAGTTCAGGCTTTTAACACCTGACTAACATTATGTTGTTCATCAGGGATATATATATGTGTGTGTATATATATATATATACACACACACACATATATATATATACACACATATACATATATACACACACACACACACACACACACATATATATATATGTAACATTCAGTACCAATCAAGGCACAAACCCCTCCTTGGGAGACAGTAAGAATATCTAACACCATGCGATTTTGCAACACAACTTTCTGCATTCAAAAGAGACAACATTCTGGAGATTTCATTAAAGGCACTAGCCATATGCAAAGCCAAGGCAGTTATCTCTAGTTGATTTTGTATACTAGCTCCTTGAGGGGAAAATACGGCCAACAGATAGAACCACTCATTTCCCTGCTATGGTGATCTTTGATGTCACCCCAGTTACTGGATTTACAGAGTGGGGACGACTCAGCCTGGGATGTATGGCCATCCCCAGATACAGCAGCCAGTCCAATTTGCAGGCAGGTAGGGCCACCCTTGCTGCCCGCACAACCATAAGCTCACTGAAGGGACAGGGTAAGTGCTATAGTGGCTGGGGGAACATCTCCAAGGTATAATGTTGTCCCTTGAGATTACCTCACAGAGATCAAAGGGAGTCCATCCCATATTTATACCTCCCTCTAGCGTATGGGTAATGCATACTGGTGACCTAAAAGAAAGTTCCGTGGCTTCAGCTGTGAAGCATCCTAGGCCATCCCATACAGAGTAACCAAGCCAAGTTACTCTATTTGCTCCCAGATAAGAGCAAACACTTGCTGCTTGGTTGTGTTCCATACAGGTGTGGGATTATTAGCAGTCCAGTGGCAGAACCAAGTCCAATTTGGTGCAGTATCTGGCTTTATCTTCCATGGGAGGCCACCAGTCATGGTGAGTGGCAAACCCAGCATGCAGATTAGTTGGACACTGGCCAGAGTGTGCACCCATTCCACTAAGGAGTTGGTCCAGAAAGAAAGAGACATTATAGGCACTAGGAGAGGCAGGTCTCTACCCTATGGAAAAATGCAAGCAAGTGTTTTGTCAGCCAACAGCACAGTGGCTGGTAGGGACAAACTCCTAGAGTGCCTGTATCAAACCCACTTGGCCTGTATAGCCACATCAGTGAGCTCAACATGCAAAAGAATGACAGAACTCGCGATAGGCCAAAAGGGAACAAATGTTTCTTTTAACAATGTAGTCCTTTCTGTCCCATCCAGTGTAGTACACTCCCACACGAGAGGGTCACTGTTCAGTTACCCAAGTGGTTAGTGTAAATTACTCTAAACCTTTCCCACAAGGGACCAACAAGGCCACCCATCTTGTATGAGGGGTTTGTATAATCTAAACCCAAATCCAAGTAACCTATTGTTCCCTGACTAGACTAGTAGGGGTTGGCAGCAAGACATAGAACTGTCTAACAAAACTGGGTTTTAGCAATTCATCTTTGGTTTGGATCTGCAATTGAATAGAGGGCACTGTGCCAAGAAGGCATGCCTCTACTGGAGCCAAGCGACCCTGCCCGCTTTATTCATTTAGAGTCTGTAGAATAGCCCACAGACATTTTGTCCATCCCTCCAGGGAATGGGCTGCCCCAGACTAGCACAATCTGTATTTGAGCAATTCATTGTAATGCTCAACAGTTCCTGCTGCTTGTGGATGGTAAGGAATGTGGAATTTTCCTTCTATACCCATGTCCTTATCCCACTATTGTGCTTGGGCACCTGTAAAATGGGTCTTGTTTTCACTTTCAGTGACCAATGGACAACTGTACTCAGCACAGAAGTGCTCCAGCCCATGTAGTACTGCGCGTTGATATGGGTGGCAGGGTGGACACACAGTCAAAAACCCCATCACAATATCTATGCCAGTCACAGCATATTGATACCCTTCTGAGTTGGGCAGTGTGCCTATGATATCTATCTGCCACTCAGTCCTGCATAACCTGCCTGTCTGAGGCCACCAGCCTTTGGGGATGTTCCTTAGAACAGATAGCACATTGCTTGCAGGCTGCAAGCACATCAGTATAAGTAAAAGACAAGTTCCAAGACTTTACCATTGCCCAAATAGTCTTCTGTCCAGCATGGGGTAGGATGCAATGGTTGCACCATTGCACCACATCTCTGACAGGAGCAGGCCCTAGCCATCTCACCTTTGCCAAGGTATCTGTCTCATTATTGTCCAGATGGGCCAAAAGGGTGTGTTCTGTGACACAATACACCTGTTTCTGATGTCCTAAGCTCCATAGGTCTTGCCACATGGCTTGACCCCTGGAGCGGTCAGCAAATCATCATCTAGTGGTTAAGACACCAAGTGGCAATCCAGAGTATCAAGCCTTTGACTACTGCCCAATTGTCAGTACAGACTAACAATGTGGATGGCTCATAAGTGACCACTAACCATATAACCTGTAGTTCAGCCCATTGGCTGCTTTGCTCGGTACCAGTATTGTACCAAATGGTCTCAGTGGCAAGATGGAAGGTGACAGCAGTCCATTGTGAGGGCTGGCCCCTGCTAGAGCCATCTGTATACCAAGCATTTCCTGGGATGGGCACTCGCCCTTGCTTGAAGAGGCTGGCCTCTGGCTCACTTTCCAAGTGTTGGGCAGTTGACTCCCCAACAGCCACATAAGTCACAGGTCCAAGGACTTATTGGACCTCGGCTCCCAAGGGACTATTGTTCAGGACACTGTGTTGTTGCAAATATGCCCCCCACACACACATTTTGCCAACCTAGACATTTGGGCTGTGCCACTGCGTGGTTTTGTGGCCCAATCATGTATGCACTGTATGATAGGGTACGTGGTCCATACAGCACAAGAACAGAAGTGTAATGCTTTCAGTTGTCAAAAGGGCACCATGCACAGTTTCCAATTATTTTTACACCAAGAAATAACAGACCTCAGCCTCCTTTCATAATTGGAACTGGAAGCCTATGGTCTGCCGCAAGTGCTCAGAACACCATCATAGACCATCATAGCCCCAGCCAAAGCCCTCTGCAGTGACATGTACAGCCAGCTCATGAGGCCAGGCTGGATCAAATACATGTGGATCTTGGGCCACCTTAATGGTATGCTTAGAGGAGTCAAAGACCACTTGGACCTTCTCCATCAAGTCCCAACAAGCCCGTTTCCAACAAAAATGTATAAGAGCCTTAGCATTGGTGCCAAATGGGGCACAAATGCTTTCCAATAGCCCAGGACTCCAAGGAAAGTTTGCAATTGCTTAACAGTTGTAGGCACAGGATAGGCTTGAATCTTATCTATAATCATGTCAAGAATAATCTTTGTGTTACCCAACCAAACAATCCCAAGACAAGCTAGGCCCTTGAAGCTTCTTGTCATTGAGTGCCTAACCATATGTGTTCAGGTGGGTTAGGAGAGCAGGAACAGTACCTTCTAAATCTGTAAGAAAGTCACTAGTTAACATGATATTATCAATATAATGGTACAGGCATACATTTTCAGGCTGGCACCATTGTGCTAAATATGCCACCACCAGTCCCTGGTACAGCTGGGGCTATGCAAGTACCCCTGGAGAAGGACCATAAAAGTCCACTGCCAGCCTTCTCACATGAGTGCAAATTGGTCTTGGCCCTTTGAGGCTATGTCAATGGAGAAAAAGGCATTACCAAGATGAGCAACAAAATGGTAAGTCCTCAATTCCCGACCCAGGCAATTTATCATTTCTACCAGTGATGAAACCACTACATGCAAAGGCAGCATTACTTTAATTAATTCCTGGTAGTCAACTGTCATTCTCCAAGTACTATCTGGCTTTCTCATTGGCCACACTGGGGATTTAAGTAAACTATGGGTGGGGCATACTATCCCCACCTTTTCCAGTTCCCATATTGTCCCAGTTATTTCATCATGACCCTCCAGCAGCTGGTACTGCTTGGTGTGTACAATCAGTCAGGGAGGGGGCAGCTGCAAAGGTGCATGTGCAGCATGTCCCCAAACCATGCTTTAATTTCTTGCACTCAAAGGCAAAACTCTCCTGGTGTGTGTTCAACCACAGCCCTTGCAACATGTCCACCCCTAAGATATACTCAGGGATGGGTGACACATAAATTCCACACATCTGTGGTGGCAAATGACCTATCCCTAACAGGATGCGGGTTTCACTGAAATGCTTTGCCCCCTGTAGCCACCAATGACTGCTGGGGCTCAAGAGAACTTGTCTGGATTTTTGTACATGAGAGAATATTCAGCATCCATATCCACTAGGGCCAGAACCCTTTATACATTGGTTGGGGACCAATGAATTGAAAATTCCACAGGTGGCCTCAGTTCCTTACCTGTCCCCTGTAGATGGGTTCCTCAGCCTTCACCCTATTCAAAATGGAAGAGGGGCTTCATGAGAAGATCATCCTCCTGCTGCATTAAGTGATCCTTGAGGCAGACCATCGGAGCTTTGGGCCTCGTATCATCTCTCTTTTCCCTTGCTTTTTCAGTAAGGTGAAACATTGGATCACTTTTAACTGCTGCCAGAGCTCTAAAAGATAGGTATTAGGTTTCCCATCAATATTTCCTCTTTTGACCCCAGCGACTACAAGATCTACCCACATCTGGGTCCACGTAATCTTTAGGGATCCACCTCTCTTGGCTGCCAGTGACCTCTTGGTCACTATGTGGATGTCCTTCTGTGTGTGCCTTGTTTCAGCTTCCCTCAAACTTGTCACCATTGTGGTGACCTCATTAATGAAGAAGCCTACAAGCAATGTGAACAGGAAAGAGGGAGCACTTTGCAACACATTTTGCCTCAGACCTGCCATAAATCTCTCATTATCTGGACCTCAGGTATTTGGATTGAACATGGCATTCTGCATACCCAGCTCTTGCAACACTTGCACCAACCCTGTATAGGATTGCCATTTAGGAATGTCTTCCACATGTGTCAACAACGTTTAATAGCTGCCATGCGCAAATCCAATAAGGAATGGGTATCTTGGCCCATATCTGAAATTATTTGGCAATCACTGATGCAACAAGGGCTGCATGGTCACAGAGGCTAACTTCTACAATTTTTGTTTTATACACATTATACTATCTACTCCCAGATTCCAGAGCCACAAAAGCCAGTCAACAAGAGCTCACTGGCCTTCTGCAAGAATTGCTTTCCCAACTATCAACTCAGCCTGAGTGTACAGGTAGTATGTTGTAAATTCAGTTATCTAGGGAGGTCCCACAGGGTGGTCCCATGAGATATGGGCTGCTGGGATTTCTTTTTTTTTTTTTCACTACAGGGAGAGTGAGAACTGTAGTTCCAATTCCCCTTTATCCCCCGAGGAGACTGACATAACAATAGGGGACCCCCTCTCCTACCCCTACTGCTAGCACCACCAGTGTTCTCCCTCCAGCAGCTGCCTGGTTTCCACCACAGCTTACACCTGCAGCTTCATCAGGCCCAACTCAGTCTGGAGTGCCCAGACATGCACTATTTCTCTTAAGGTTGCCTTTGACTCTGCCCGCAAGGCTGTAAGAAAGAGCCACCCCACAACCCCAGGCCCTAGAGTGCCTTCTCCACACAAATGAGTTTTTCATCCACCTCAGGCCACCCCTGAGAAGGCACCCATGTAGAGAGGAGATGTGCCATGGAGTACCACATACTTGTGGAAGGCCAGCCCTCAACCCCACCTTCCAAGGGTGCAGTAGGCTCCCTACCCTTCTGCTGCAGATCCTGTTTGTGATGCCAACTATATTGCAAATGACCAAGGCCAGGGAGCAGACCAAAGAAAAATTGAAGAGCTACAGGCAAACAAAACATAGCCTATATTCCAGAAGTAGAGCAGCCACAAAATGTCATTGGGAGTTTATTCTCAGGGGCTTATAAGGCACATAAACAAAATGGCTAAAACCTGGGAAAATGCAAGTCAATTCATATAAAAGGTGCATGTCATTCTGGCAGAAGCTCTGCAGGAGAGCCTGAGCTACTCTATTTTACCTACAATGTCTACAGCAGTTCTTCCGTAATTATTATTTTAATAGACTATTTCATACTTGGAAGAAAACAATGACAATTATTCAAAAAATGAAATGTTGACTTCAAGGAAAGAAAGTTAAATTTCACTTTTGATGCTAACCTATATTTTTAGATATTTGAGGAAATACCAAAGGTTTTACCACCTCTTGCCAAAAATGTGTGTGCATGTGATTGTGTGTGTGTGGAGAAAGAGGGTGAGAGGGCTTGTGGGGAATAAAAGGGAGAATGATAGTAGAGACTAAGACAAGAGGAAAAAATGTAGACTAGAGTACAGATGTGAGTTCTCAACTGCTGAGTTAAGATGCTTTTATTATCATCATAGGAATTCCAGAGAAAAACAGAATACTGTCTCCATATATGAATCTTGAGGTCTTTGGCCCCATAATCTCATTGCTAAGTAGGATCTGCCTAGAAATTTGAGAATATATAGAACCAAGTTGAAAGGAAAGTCCAGGCAGTAAGTTTCTCCCAGTTTTAGTGGTCTTAATTTATTTAGGCTGCTATAACAAAAATATCACAGACTGAGTGGCTTAAACAAGAAAAAAATATTTCTTATAGTTCTAGAGGTTAAAAAATTCAAGATAAAGGCTCCAGCAGAATGGATGTCTAGAGAGGGTCCACTTCCTGATTCATAGGCAGCCATCTTCTGGTGTGTCCTCTTGGCATCTGTTGCAAAGCAGAAAAAACAAGGGAGGTTTCTCTGACCACTTTCATAAAAGTACTTATTCCATTTATGAGAGCTCTACCCTCATGATCTCTTATTTATCTTTCCATCTATTCTCATCCCAACCTCCACTCTTGTACTCACCACTTCACTTCTGTCTGAATATATGCAGGAGTGATATTCAATGAAAAATACAGGACTAATTACATGTTAAGTAATGCTATTTATCATTTGGTCTATTAGGTATCATTTAATATATTATTTCTATTAACTCAAAAAATCCTGTGCAGTAAATATAATTTTTCAATGTTACAGATAAGAAAACTTAAGGATTCTTAGAAAGGTTAAAAGATGTGCTCATGCTCACACAGTTGGAACACGAAAAAAACCAATATTTTTGAATATGTGTCTTCTAATCCCAAAAATGCTGAAATTTTCATATGTTTACTAAGAACTATATAGTTAAAAATTTTAAAGGAATACTCTGAGTTATTTCAACTTACATGTCAGTCCTCTCAGCATGAATAACCTCTAAAGGAAAAGAGGAAAGTAGAAATACATTCAGATACTAATATGATTATACAATGAATGCTGATTAACACTTCAGAGAAAATGGTTAATATTTTGTTATAAAATCTCTTAAAAATTATTATTCCTCCAGAAAAACATGTCAGTTTAAAACTTGTTGCTGATACATATGTTTTTTCTGTTTTGGAGGGAAAGGGTACAAACATTAATATAATGGAGTGTGCAAATTACAAAATGTATTAATCTGTAAATATTTACTTTGGATGATTTTCATATATATATACTCATGTAACTACCATACCATCTATGAAGATATGGAACGTGCCACCACCCCTTAAAGTTGTGTTAGTGCCCTTCCTTGGCATGAGAGAACTAACACAGATTCTGTCTCCAATGATCATAAGTTAGCTTTATCTATTTTTGAACTTCACACAAATGGAAACTCACAGCACATGCCTAATTTTCTTTCTCTAAACATTTCTGTGAGGTTCATCAATGTGGTTTATACAACATTTTTCAATCACTCGTCAGCATTTAGGTTAGTTCTAGTTTTGGGTCATCAAGAATGAAGATGATAAGAAAGTTTTTGTGCACATATTTGGAATAACATATGTACCTGTTTTCCTTATCTCTAGAAATGGAGTTGCTGAATCATAGAGTAGAAATATAAGCAATTGTAGTGAGTTGATGTTTAAATGGAAAATATAACAAGTTCATTGATGGAAAGCAATGACCAGAAACATATACTGAACTTGATAGGGTTGATGTTGGATTTTCTCAGGGCCATGTGAACAGAGTATTGACTTATTAAAGCTTGAATTAGTTCATGTATTTATTGAAAATGTAAATGGATTTGTTTTGTATTCTGTATTTTTTATGTAAATATAAAGAAAATAGATAAGACTGGCACATAAAGACATTTATAAATTGTTTGCTTTTATTTTTATAAATCATAGCATATAACTAAGTTAATAGTAGTATTAATATTTCTGTGAAATTTCTGAATATATTTCTTTCAATGATTTTTCATCATTTTCAATCTTCCTATCTTTAATAAAAAAGACCATGATACTCCATAACTCCATGGAGAAGATAGGTAGATTCTGCTTAGTAACATAAGAAAAAGCTTCCTTGCTGGTGAGTGTGTAGAACGAGGTTTTGATGGGAAAAAAAAAACAAAAAACAATATCAATCAGAAAACCATACTATCATCACTTTTCAATTCTAAGGTTTAGTCCAAAAAGGGAAAATGAAAATTACTGAGAGGATGGAAAACTCAGGTAGAGAGGAAGATTCAAAGCAGATAAACACATGGCCTTCTCAGTTCAGATTCTGGAAGAAAAAAGCATTACAGTGTTTCATGTAGAATTTCCTTGCTTGTGAATGTGTAGAGAGAGATTTGGATAGCTAAAAAAAAAGTCTATATCTATCAGAAAACCAGACTTTCATCATTTTTCACTTCTAAGCTTTAGTCCAAAAAAAGGAAAATGAAAATGACCAAGAGGAATGAAAACTCAGGTAGAGCAGAATACTCAAAGCAGATAAACACATGGCCTTCTTATTTGAGATTCTTAGAGAAACAACATCATAGTATTTCAGACAGAATGCAGTGCATTTGTCAGGCATTTGAGTCTCCGTGTAGCAGAGGAATGTTACCGTACTCACATGTAAAAGATGACTCAGAATTGAAAGCCTATGCACCTGCAATAGTGTTTCCTTGGTGGTGAAAGAGGTGGTTCTATTAACAATTACAGTGTCAAGTGCTAAAACCAGGGATAGAATGAGAAATATGTCTTATGGGTTTCAGAGAATCTGAAATATTATGATAGAAGTGGGCTTAATCAATCTTAACACAGATTGGAAGAACAGGGCAAAGAACCAAGCCCTGAATATGCCAAAAGAACGATCACAACAGTCACGGATACTTCAACGGTGAGAGTATAAGGTAACACAAATAGAGATCAAGTGTTGTGAATCAATGTTCAAAACAGGCTGAGATAGACAAGAATTACCTATGAGCCAAGTACCTTAACCCACCACTAGAGAATACTTATGTTTTGCCTGATATCTAAAAATCAACTTTTTGAAAATATTTTAAGAGAAAATGTGGGGGTTAAGCTAAGAAACTATAAAGATAAGCAATATGCAGTTATTGCCTTACCCAATGAAAACTTTAAATTATTCACCCATCTAAAAACTAGTGAAGTTTGACACTTCAATTCATTTTAAGAATCTAATATTTTTTTCCTTTCTTCCTTCTCTCCCACCTTTCTTTTATTCTGTCCCTCCTTTTTTCCTTCCTTCTCCTTTCCTCTGTTTCTTCAAATTATTTTTCTATCTTTTTTCTCCCTTTTCTTTTTTTGTACTTTCAGTATATTTATTATTTTATAGACAATGTAAGTGAGGCTTCTAATATAATTATAAGTTATAGGGAAAATGTCCAGTTGTGAGTTGCAAGGATGATTTAGAGGGTAATAAATGACAACATAAAATGTATGCATCTTTTAAATAGGCAAATAACTGTTAAAATTGATGGGATGTGAATTAATTGATGACTGCAAAGCCTGAAATTGAATAACAAATTTTATGTAAAAGAATTTTCCCACATTTTTTTAATTTATAAGGCTTGGTTATAAACTTAATCTATTCAAAATTTCTGTATCCCCGTGCATATGGAAGGAGGGCTTTCACCTTTAATCTTTTCCAGGCAATCAATAATAACAGAAATACATTAATTTTTATTATTTTCTTCCTGCTCTCTGAAACGAAGACCACCCCATGTCAACAGCCTGTTTTTTTCAGTCATTTTTGTCTTGGCAGGTCATCTCTCAAGATCTCAGTCAGAACAAAGGCAATTTCAACCTGCATAAGTGCCATTTATTTTTTTTCCCCCAACATTTTATTATGAAAAATTTCAAACAAACAGGAAAGTTGAAATAGCACTATAATAATAATCCACATACCCAGTACCTAGATGTTAGGATGCTTACTTTATTATATATCTATCTTTCCCTCTACTATCCATCATTCCATCATGTATATGTAATATTTCAAAGTAAGTAATGAAAAATTGAACTTCTGAGTTATGTACATCACATGCCATAATTAATTGAATTCAATGTTGTGTCCATCTATTCAAATTTTCAAGTTGCCATGAATTATACAGAATTCATCTATTAAAATTCTATCTTACTACTAGTCTATACCCAGGAAAGCAAAAGATAAAATGTTGAATCAAAAGCAAACACTTTTTTATATAGTATAAATCATGTTCTCACTTGCCTAATAATTCTTTCTATAACTCTACAGTACTTTTAATTTTCAAATACCTTTGGGTTATAGGTACACCTTGTATGATTTTTAAAAAACCTTACATGAGCATTTATTAAAGGTGATTTTGAAAATCCTATTTAATTTATGCCTGTGTTTTCTGGATGCCTTTTTAAAATAGTTTTTATTTTTTAATTATAGTAATGTTATATTACGTCAGGTGAACAACATAGAAATTAGACATTTATATAACTTATAGGTATTCACCTCAATAAATCTAGTACTCATCTGACATCATACATAAATATTATAATGACTATATTCCTTATGCTATGCCCTACACCCCTATGACTGTTTTGTAATTACCAGTTTGTACTTCTTAATTCCTTCCCCATTTTTATTCATCCTTCCAAATCCCCTTCTTTCTGACAATCATCAGTGTTCTCTGTATCTCTGAGTTAATTTTTTTATTTGTTTGTTTATTTTGTTCTTTAGACTCCACATATAAGTGAAATCATATGGCATTTTTCTTTCTCTGTCTGACATACTCGACTCAACAAAATACCCTCCAAGTTCAGCCATGCCACCACTGATAGCAAGATTCCATTCTCTTCTGTGGTCGAGCAACATTCCATTGTATATATATGTACCACCTACTCTATCCATTCATTCACTGATGGACACCCAGACTGCCTCCATATCTTAACTACTATAATTATGCTGTAATGAACATACAGAGGCATATATACCTTCAATGTGGTGTTTTGGGTTTCTTCAGATAACTATCCAGAAGTGGGATTACTTGGTCTTTGTCTCATCTTATCACTTTTGTTTTAAAGTATATTTTGGGGGGTTATAAGTATTGCAAACCCAGCTTTTTGTTTGTTTGTTTTTTATTTTCATAAAATATATTTTCATCCCTTTACTTACAGTATATATGTGTCTTTTCATTTGAAGTAGTCTCATGTAGGCAGCATAGGTTGAGGGCCTTGTTTACTTATTAAGGTCCTTGTTTACTTATCTTTTAATTGGAGCATTTTATAGTAATTAGTGATAGATATGTAGTTATTTTCATTTTATTATTCATATTTTTATATTTTTTCTTCTTCTTAAATGTGTTCCTTTAACATTTCTTATAATACTGGTTTAGTGGTGATAATTTTCTTTAGGTTTTTGTTTTCTGAGAAGCTTTTTATCCTTGGATTCTAAATGATAACATTACTGGATAGAGTAACCTTGACTATAAATTCTTCCTTTTTATCACTTTGAATATTTTGTGGCAATCTCCTCTGGCTTTTGAAGTTTCTGTTGAGAAATCAGCTGACAGTTGTATGAGAGCTGACTTGTAGGTAAATAACTGCTTTTCTCTTGCTACTTTTAAGATTGTTTTTCTTCTAATTTTGACATCTTAATATGATGTGTCTTGTTGTATGCCTGTTTGTGCTCATCTTGTTTGGAACTCCCTGCACTTTCTGGTCTTATACGTCTACTGCCTTCACCAGGTTAGGAAAGGTTTCAGTCATTATCTCTTCAAATAGGATTTTAGTTCCTTGCTTTCTTTCTTCTCCTCTGGAACCCTTTTGATGTGGACATTGGTTGAATGTTGATGCATTTGATGTTGTCCCAGAGGCCCCATAACTATTTTTATTTTTTATATTCTTTCTTTTTTCTATTCTGATTGGGTGTTTTTGGCTATCTTAACTTCTATATCTTTGATTTGATCCTCTGTTTCATCTAATTTACTATATAAGAATGCATTAGAGAAATTTACTATGTTGAGTTTCCCTAATGCATTCTCCACTTCAGTTATTGTATTCTTTATTTCCAACCATCTTAATTTTTATGTTTCCTATATTTTTATTGAAGTTCTCCCTGAGGTCATTGAACATTCTTATAACCAGTGTGTTGAACACTGTATCTGGTAGATTGCTTTTCTCCATTTTGTTTAGTTCTTTTTCTGAACCTTTGTTTGTTTCTTTGATTTAGGACATGTTTCTTTATCTCCACATTTTGGTTTCCTCTGTGTTTTTGTTTCTGTGTGTAAGAGGTAGTGTTGCTGTATCTCCCAGTCTTGGCAGAGTGGCCTTATATAGGAGGTGTCCTGCGGGGCTCATGATGTCATCTCCTTGCTCACCTAACCTGGGTGCTCCAGGTGTAATTCTTGTTAGTGTTGCATGTGTTCTTCTGTTGTAGTTGAGCCTTGTTTGTTGTTTGCACACCAATATAAGGGATTAACCCTCAGGCTTATTGATTGCTTGAGCTGACTGTGACTACAATGGAGGGGCTGTTGTGAAGAGGCTGACCCTGTGAAGCATGGTTTGATTTAGCAGGGCTCTAACGCCTGCCAAGTCTGATCCTTGGTTGTGTTATGTATGGAGGTGGTTGTGTGATGCTCTGGTGTGGCCATCAAGTATATTGGTTCTAGCACTTGTTGGGAAGGACTCTAGTGTATGCCAAAGAAAACTGCTACCTATAACCTGCTCTAGGCCACTTGATATGGCCGTTTGGCTGGCTTTAGAGGTTCCTGGAGAAGCTTTGCTATAAATTGAGGAGAGTCTCTTTTAGTGCAAGGCTTGGGGCTGCTCAGCAAGAGATATAGGGCACACTGAGTTCACATGTTTCTTGCTTGGGATTTATGAACCATTAAGAGATTTTGGGAAAGGCTGTAGCTTAAGCCAATATAGATCATTTGCATGGAAACGCCACTAGAAGCAGCTTTGATAGGCCCACAAGTTGGGTGGGTCAGGGTCTCAGGGAATCACTAAAATAAGGCAAATATGTTGTTAGATAGGTTGATGGAGACTCAGATATGGTGTCCACCTTTGTCTCCACATGCAGGCTGGGTAGGGAAGTGTTGAGCAAAGGAACAATGGTTTCTGCTGGCATTTATGTCTAAAAAAGTTGTTCCTCCTGTCAGTCCTCTTCCTGAAGCTAAGCAATTCAGTCTCCCCTAGCATGTCCTTGGTGCATTTCAAGCTGCTGCCCCAGTGCTAGAGCTCAGAGCAAGTGAGATAATAGCAAGTAAATCTGTGCATGAACACTTTAAGAGGCATGCCTGGTACTGCAGACTCCGTCTGCCTCACTCAGACATAATTACCACTGGTTTTCACAGACAGAAGTTATGGGGGCTTCTCTTTCTAACACTTAAACCCTGGTCTAGGGAACTTAGTATGGAGCTGAGACTCCTTGCTTTTTAGGGAGGTTCTCCATTGCTGAGATAATTCTCCTGATTTTTAATCATCACATGTGAGTGTGGGACAAACCTATTTCACGTCTCTGCCCTTCCTACCAGTCTTGATGTGATTTTATCTGTATGTTCTTTGTTGTAGGCTTTCTGTTCAGCTAGATTTCATGAGATTCTCAATAATGGTTGCTCTGCAGTTCATTGTAGTTAGTTGTATTTTGATGTGGTAGTGAGTGGAAGCAAACACAGCATTTACCTACTTTGCCATCTTGACTAGATTCCTTGTGATTTTATTTTATTATCATTTAATAACTTTGAATCAGAAATACCCATGCCATAAAAACAAAAACTGAAAACTTGTCTTCTGATTCAAAAGTAGGTCTCTTTCATTCTACTCTACTCTTTTTTCTATTGGCAATTAACAATAAAATCCAGTAGGTGTGACATTTATTTTTCACTTTGTTATGTGTAAAAATGGATTCTTTTAATTTTCCATTTTGATTTTCTCAATTAGTTCATACTAATATTGTAAAAGGCCATGGGGTTAATGGAAAGTGCTTGAAAGTTTTCACACAATGGTTACTTTTCAAGTATTTTATAAAGTGGTTTCATTAATGAGCATGTTGCTTGGAATTATTATGTAGTCTCTGCCAATCATTTAAAAAATATTATTTTCCCATGGAACAGGCTGTTTTTTGGGTATTGTAGTCAAGCTGTCTTATGTGTAGAGTTAAAAACCACACTTTTAAAGGAACATGAACAGAGTTTAGAAAGCCATCATTAGCATTGGTGTTAAGCCGAACACCAGATTTTGAGACAGTCTCATGAAATGAGGGTTGAGAAGCTTTGCTGCCACAGAATAAGTCAAATGTCCAAACACAGCATCAGAAAACAAAGCTATTAGCAGTCTTCCTGTCATGCTAGGAAAGCAAACCACACTCTGTCTTCCAGAAAATATCCCTCAGAAACTTCAGAAAGAAGTATCTCTGGTACCCTCCTGAATCTTATTTAATTGGAAATTTGATGAAGAAAATTGGAAAGTAATTCCAGAAAATGCAAGAGTTTTTCTAGGCCATAAAGTGAGGGGTAAAATTGCTTAGTCAGATGTCAAGGGCTTACAGAAAATGTATATATAATTTTAGAGAAAGGGCAAATTTTTGTATAGGATTTGCACACCTTTAAATACTTGTCAAAGGGTACAAATATTCTAATTTGAGCACATCCTTGCTATGAATTGATAATGATACACTTTTTAAAATTTACCAGTTTGGGGGTTCTATTTTCATTTCCCTACTCCATATACATAAGCATATATCTCTTTCAGCATATGGGCATATTATGCATTTTTCCATCTTGTGCCATATTAAACTGGTTGTTTAATATATAATATGAGAAGTTATCAATAATGTTGTATGCACACCTTATAATGTAGAAGCAATAATGTGAAATTGTTAAGAATACAGACTCAGCAGCCACACTAATTATGCTTCCATCTTTTATTACTACAATAACCTTGAGAAAGTAATTAATATTCTGTGCCTCATTTACCTAGTCTTTAAAATGGGCATATGAATATACATAGCTCATAGATTTATTGTGAGAATTAACTGTTATTATATAAAAAGTACTTAGACAAGTGTTCAGCACATAGTAAATACTTTGTAAGAGTTGACAAGCAGCAGTTTTTTATTAACAGCTCATTCTCTGAATATCCCAATAGAATAGTTGGAAAATGAACTTCAGAACAGTTGAACGAAAAACCTAGAAATAGAATACCATTTTTTTAGATGACTTAGCTACCAACTTGATATCAGCTCAATTTATACAATCAATTGTGTAGTGATCAACCATTAATATGGGTAAGAGAAAGACAGTCAATAGTCTTTATATTGCTCTATCTGTTTCTAGCCAGTATTTCATAATGCCAAAAACCACATTTAGAGACTAATTCATTTATAAATTGGCTAGATTTTCCAAAAGTTAGCATTTGGAACTTTCCAAGATAAAAAAGTAACTAACTCTGGGGCTTCAAAAAGCAATTTATTTTAAAAAGAAGTTATAAAATTGAAAAATAGTAAGTTCAAACAAAATTTAATAATAAAAACATTAATTTTGAACAATAAATTCTATTTAATTTTGTAAAAAAATTTCTATTTAAAGATGTTTATAAATTATCACTTTATAAATATCTTTAAATAGATATCTAAATAGATTTAAATATCTATTTAAAATGGTAGTTGAAGTCTACCCATGTGGGAGAATAGATTTTACTCCTACATGGGTAGACTTCAACTGCCAGTTTTAGTTTTCAGGACTATTTGTTTGCAAATGTGCTGATGTGTATGGATATACAGGTTTTACTTTTACTACTCTTCATTTATGTTTTTAAAATTTTAAAACACTGAACATATGCACATGTTCTTGAAAGAAAAGGATTTATTACTTCTTATATTCTCTTATGGAATTATTATTAAAACCTGTAAATGTTAAGTATTAAGACTCTCATCAACTAATAATTAATTTCAATCCCTAAGATAATTATGGTGATGGTTAATTTTATGTGTCTATTTAGTTGGGCCATGAGGTGCTCAGGTATTTGGTCAAACATTATTTTGGGTGTTTCTCTGAGAGTTTTTTAGATGAAATTAACATTTAAATATGTGGATTTTGAGTAAAGCAGATTGCCCACCATAATATGGGTGGGCCTCATCCTATCAATTGAGTCTCTGAATAGATAAAGAGTCTGGCCTATTTTGAGCAAGAAAAAATTACACTCATAAACTTCATTTGGACTTCACTTGCAAAATTAGTTTTACCTGGTTCTACAGCACCTGACTTTCAGATTCAAACTAAAATATCAGTTCTACTGTGGGTCTTGGGACAGAAACTGTTGTATCAACTCTTCTGAGTACTTACCCTGCAGATTTTGGACTGGCCACCTTCTATTATTGTGCAGTCAATTTTCTATAATAATGTTTTTATATTTAAGGGGTGTTTAGATTATATCCAGCCAGGTAATATGAAAAACAGAGACATTTATGGCTGGATATTTTCTTAACAGCCCTCATATATCCTGTTAGTTCTATTTCTCTGGAGAATCCTGGCTAATAAAATTACCATAAGAAGAGAATTACATATACTCAAGACCATTCCTCTAAGATCAATAATTTTTCACATGCCTTATTACAAAGGACCTGGGTACACAACTACATTACCATACACAAACACACACATACACACACATTTATTTCATTTGATTCATGTAAAACAAGCTGCAATATAATTGTTATGTAAATACTTGTAGATTTATATCTTTAATCAAAGTTTTTAGCTTTTTATTACCTATGCTATTTACATACTTGAAAGTGTTGTTTCTGGTATTATTTTTTGAAAAAACAGTAAAATGTTTTAAGCAACTCCCAGTAAAATGTCATAGGTTCAAGGCATGTTTACTCAACTATTATACTTAGAATCTTTCAAAATGATAAAAAAGTAGCAACAAATTAAAACATTTACTTGTATTTATTTTTAAAAGTTATCATCCTGAGTAAAGTTGTTTTTATACTAAATAATGTCAGAAAATTCTTTATAAAAATATGCTGACTAGGATTGTGAGGTTGTGGCTTAGCTTATCTGCAGCGATTTTTTGTTCTTTACCAGATAGTGATCTTGAAGACATAATGAACCCAGAAACTACTGATCTCAAGACCTAAAAGATTCTTAAAAGAGATTTATCAGAATTGAGGCATTCAAAAGAACAAAGAGTAAAGATCTCCTTAGGTGAAGGCACTATGTAGACTCACCTAAGATTTTTATAAAGAAATCCCTAATTATCTAACAAATTTTTGTGAGTTGAGAAGCATAAAAAATGAGACACAGTAAACCTACTCATTTTCCCACTTTCAGCTAATTGATCAATGATCCATGTTCATCTCTAATCAAGTATTAAACAAACAAGCAACAAAAATTGAAAGAAAAAGACAGGTATTTAAATACCCCAATTTAAATTTGAGTAGATTGGTAGCTATGAATAGACATTCACAGATATTAAGGTAACATTAAATAAGAGGATAATTTAAAATTATAAATAAAATGTGAATTCCATCCCTAAGTGATGAAGCCTCTGAAAAATCTCATTAGTATAAGTTAGAGACTTTCCAGGTTGGTGAATAGGTGGAGGTCTTGGGAGAGCGACAAGCCTGAACAGAAGATGAAAGCTCCAAATCCCTTCCCACATTCCTTTTCCTATGCGTCTCTTCCAGCTGCACGTTCACCTGTATCTTTTGTTATATTTTTTTATAATAAACTGGTAAATATAAGTAAGTATTTTCCTGAGTTCTGTGAATGGCTTTAGCAAATTAATCAAATCTGAGCAGGGCATCATGGGAATTGCTGATTTATAGCCAAATTTGACAGAAGTTAGGTAATCTGAGGCCCTACTACTTGTGATTAGCATCTGCAATGGGGGGTAGTTTGTGGGAATGAGCCCTCTAACTGGATTCGCTACTATCTCCAAATAAACAATGTTAGGATTGAGTTAAATTGTACAACATCTGGTGGTAACACAGAGAAGTGTTTGGCTGAAGAAAATTTTCACACATTTCATGACCAAAAGTGTCCAAACGAAATGTGAAGGTAAAATAATAATAATAATAATAAAAAGACATACAGGAAAGTAAGATTCACAACTAATCTCTCGTGTGAGCATAGACAGAAACATTTTAAACAAAATATTCATAAACTAAATGTTTGTGCAAAACACAGACACTTCTATTTGAAGTGTTCAGTTAGAAAAATACAAAAATATATTATGAAATCTGAAATTAATGGGAAAGTGTTCTTAGATAAAGTATATATATAAAAAATTACAAAACATGGCTGAGGAAAATTACAGATAATCTAAATGAAGAGAAATACTATATTCATGATTTGACATACCCAATAAAATTATAATACAATAATTTCTCACAATGTGGGCTATCTTACAGTAAGTTTTTTGGAGTTTTTGTAACCAAATTAATCTCTGAGTGAGATCAGAATAAACGGGAGACTTGCATATTAAATATAGTTGATGTTATTGTTGGGCTAAAACAGATATAATATGCCAAGGTGCAGCAAATTGTTCTGTAGATTTTAAATAAAATTCCACTCAAAATCTCAATAAGCATTGTTCCTAGATATTGACAAGATGATTAAACAATAATTTGGATAGGTATAGGATCAAAAATAACCAATAGTCCTGAAAAGGAGTAACAAAATTATAGACTTAGTCCATCTGACTTTAAGAATTACTTTAATATAAAATTATCAACATGGTGTTTTGTTGGCAGAAGGATAGACAAATACATCAACATAACAAGATTGGAAGTACAGATATCTCTATAGGAAGGAAGAAAACTTCAATTCCTATCTTGTCCCAACAACATAGATAAATATCAAAAATATTATGCTGGATGAAAGTAGCCAAATACAAAAAAGTACCTGTATGATTCAATTTAAAATGATATTCTCTGATTGCCAAAATTTTTGAGCTAGAGTTTACATTCAATTTTTTTTTTCAGGTAAGGGGTTGACTGAAATTTACAAAAGTAGATTTTACTGGGTGGTAGAATTGTTCATCATCTTGATAGGGTTATGAGTTAGTTTACGTATTGGTCAAAATTAACTAATTAGATCTTTTACTATCTGAACATTTCACTGCATATTGAGTATGAACTGTATGTAGAGTATATACATCAATAAAATATTCATCATATGGATCATAATGGTAGTTTGAGAGTAGCTCCTGGAAAACTTTCCTGAAAGTTATAAAAAATTGAACAACTATAATTTTTAAAGTATTTTCTATACAACACACATACTCATCGCATCAAAACACCTGAAGGTGGGAAAAAAGGAATAAACTAAGGAGGAGGAAAGGGGGAAGTGCAAAGTTGGGGGCTGCAGAATCCAGCCCAGAACTTAACTCTGGTCCCAGGAGAGAGAAAGAATGAAAAGGCAGTGGGTGCACCTCCTTTGGCCACAAGCATTTTTTGCCTAGGGATCAGCATATGATATGGCTAAACCGAGTACTCAAGGCAGAGAACTTGGAGCAATAACCTAATACAAAGGAGTGTGAGACCAGACTGCCCTCACTACCCTCAGTGCCAGGCAGAAAAAAAAAAACAAAAAAAAAAAACAGAGTCTGGTCACCTTCCCCCACCCTCCCAGAGCTCTCCTACCCAACACACTCCTAATGTTATTGCCAACCCCAGAAGAAACTGTTATCATTGAAAGTCAGGTTAAAGAACATAATATCTACAGCCTTGAGAAATGGGCCCACTGTTTCTGAGTGACAGGTACACAGTACAGCTAATTCCAGCAACAAAAAAGGAAATGTAGAGGCAAATGAGCAGTACTCTGGCATCCGCCATTATGAAGGGACACAGATACAACAGCTGTCTCTCCCAAAAAACCCTTCCCATCTAAAATCAGCAAAGATGCCCAGGGCAGCTGAGACACACAGGGCTGCAGCTTCTGAAGTATCCGAGGCTCAGAGCTCCATACCTCACTGCATCTTCCCATGAGATTGGTTCACTGAGATTAAGGTGATGCAGTCAAAGTGGAGAAGCCCACCTAACAAAAATCTACCAACCATGAGCAAAAGAAATAACCTAAAGAAAATAAAATATTACAGCTCTACCCATGGAAAACAAAACAAAACAAAAAAAAAACCTCTTCCTATCTATTACTTGCAGAATTCACGCCTGAAGATGCCCAGAAAGAAAATCGATTCAACTATTAATATCAATAACAGGCTAACAAAGTCCCTCAGAAAGAAAATTTTAAAATTGCCAAAGGAATGAACTTGACTATATAGAAATATGCAATTTAAAGGACAGAGAATTTAAGATAGCACTTCTGAAAAAAAAATAAGATATAAGAAAGCACAAATAGTTAAATAAACTCAGAAATAAAATTAAGGAACAAGTGAATGAATCAGTGAATATTTTACCTAAGAGAGAAAAAATTTTTAAAAGAACCAAAAGGAAATTCTGGAGATGAACTCAATAAAAGAGATGAAGAGTAAAGTAGCTAGCTTAGGAAAAAAAGATCAGATGGAGGAAAAAAAATTAGTGATATTGAAGATAGAAATATGGAAATGAACAGGTGAAAGAAGAGAGAGACATGAGAATTTAAATAAATGAAAGAACTCTACAAAAACTGTCTGACTTCATCAGAATGAGCAACATAAGAAAAATGGGTATATAAGGAAAAGAAAACTAGAAGGGTACAGAGAGTGTATTCAAACAAATAGTTGAAGAGAAATCCCCAGACCTGTGGAAAGAAGTGGATTCTTGTATCAAAGAAGCAAACAAAATAGTTAACTACCTGAATCCTAACAGATCTTCTCCAAAGCACATTATATTGAAGCTGTCAAAGATCAACAATACAGAAAGATTTCTCAAAGCAGCCAGGGAACAGAAGACTACAACCTATAAAAGAAAGCCTGTTAGATTATCAACAGACTTCTAAGAAGAAACTCTACAAACCAGGATAGAGTAAAATCCAATATTCAAATTATTGAAAGAAAGACATTACCAGGCAACAATGATATATCCAGCAAAGTTATTCTTTAGATATGAAACATAAATAAAGACCTTTTCAGACTCACAGAAGCTGAAGGAATTCTCCAGCACAATGTCTGCATTACAGGAAATAATAAAGGAAGACATTTGACCTGAAATAAAAAATCAAATAAATAGAAATAACTTAGGACAATAAAAACATAAAAGGGGAGGAAGTAAAGGTCTAAATTTTTATACAAGAGTGGAGATTAAAAAGCATGTTTAAAAAAAGAGGCTACTTTAAAACTTTATTTCACATAAAGTTAATGGTAACCTTAAAAATAATTTGTAACTCAGAAATCAGAACAGGAAAACAGAGGAAACAGTAAAAATACCATATAACACCACCAAACTAAAATAACTGACAGAAACCAAAAGGCATATTAACAATGAAGACACTGAACTATCAGAAAACATAATATAAAATGGCTATACAAAATCTTGATGTATGAATCATCACCCTAAATCTAAGTGGACAGAATTCACCAATAAAAAGGTAAAGAGTAGCAGATGAGATGAGAAAAACAAAACCCAACCTTATGCTGCCTCTAGGAAAAACATTTCACTATAAGGACAAATATAAACTTAAAGTAAAGAGATAGAAAATGATACTCCAAGCAAATGGCACCCAGAGAAGAATGGATATAAACATACTATATCTTATGAAACAGACTTCAGAACAAAAAAAAAAAAAGTAACAAGAGACAAAGATCAATGTTTCCTAATGAAAAATGAAAAATTCAACAAGGAGGCATGACACATTAATATATATGCCTCCAAGCAACAAGTACCAAAATTTACAAAGCAACTTCTAACAGAACTAAAAGGAAAACTAACAAAAACACTATTTTAGTAGGAGATCTAAGCGTCCCATTGACACCTATGGACAGATCATCCAAACAAAAAATAAATAAGGAAATATCATCCTTAAATTATACATTACAGCAAATGGATACAATTGATATTTACAAATCACTTCATCCTAGAACACAAGCCTATACATTCTTTCTTCGTGTACATGGAACATTCTCAAGGATAGACCATATGCACAGTCACAAAACTAACCTTAGCAAATTTAAGAAAGTTGCAATCATACCTATCATATTCTTCGATTATAGAGCATAGTGGTTTCTGGTCAATTACAAAAGCAAAGTGGGAAAAACCACATATATGTGGAGATTAAAAAACACGCCATTTAACAATTATTGAGTTAAAGAAGAAATAAAAAAATACATAGAAATAAATGTGAATAAAAACACATTTTATCAAAATTATTAGGATGCAGGGAAAGCAGTGTTAAGAGGGAAATTTATGTCATTACAATCCTATCTCAAGAAACAAGAAAAATATCAAATAAAGAACCTAATATTGCATCTTAAAGTACTAGACAAATAAGTAAATAAATAAAACCCAATGTCAGTGGAGGAAAATAATTAAACTTAGAGGAGAATTAAATAAAACAGAAAACAACAAAAATAGAAAAAATAATACAACAAAGAGCTGGTTCTTCAAGAAGATTAATAAAATTTACAAACCCCTGTCAAGACTTCCTAAGGTAAAGAGAGAAAAAACACAAATAACCAAAATAAAAATGAAAGAGGAGAATAATGATGGACATCACAGACATACAAAGGATCATATGAGAATAATATAAATTCAATAACCAGGAAGAAATGAACAAGTTTTTAGAAACATACAGCCTAACTAGACTGAATCAAGAACTGCATAATCTAAATAGACAGATCAACAGTCAAAAAAATAAAATTATCATTCAAAACTGCCTCAAAAGCAAAGTCCAGGATGAAATGGCTTCACTAGTGAATTGTACTAAACATTCAAAAAGAATTTAATACCTGTGCTTGTCAAACTCTCAGAAAATTGAACAAAAGGCAATACTTCCCAACTCATTTTATGAGACCAACATTACTGTGCTACCAAAGCCTGGTAAGAATAACACAAAGAAGAAAACTACCAACTAATATCTCAAATGAATATTTATGCATAATTTCTTAACAAAATACTAGCAGAATACAACAATACATTAAAAAGATTATACATCACAATCAGGTGAAATTCATTCCAGGGACACAAAGATGGTTCAACACATGCAAATTGATCAATATGATAACCACATAAACAAAAATAAATAAATAAAAACCTTGTGATTATATTAATAATGCAATAAAAGCATTTGAAATATATAACATTCGTTTATGAACAAAACATTTAATACAATGTGTATAGGAGAAAATTATTTCAACATGATAAAAGCCATATATGACACACCCTCAGCTAATATCATACTGAATGGTGGAAAACAGAAATGTTTTTATTAAATTGGAGCAAGACTGAAATGTTTTCTGTCACTACTGTTATTCAACATACTACTGCAAGTCTTAGCCGGAGCAAACAGGCAAGAGAAAGAAATAAAAGGCATTCAAATAGGGAATGAGAAAGTTAAACTATCCCTTTGTGCAGATGACATGATTTTTTTATATAGAAAATCCAGAAAACTCCACTAAAGTTTTTCGAAACAATAAACCAATACAGTAAATTTGCAAAACAGCAAATCAATGTGCAAAATTCCATTGCACTCCTATATACTAAACATGAAACTTCAGAAAAAGCAATGAAAAACACAATATCTTTTGCAATTGCAACAAAAAGAAAAAAATACCTAGAAATATACTTAACAAAGGATATGAAGGAATTATACACTGAAAACTATAAGACACGATTAAAGGAAATTGAAGAAGACACAAAGAAATAGAAAGATGTTTTGTGTTCATGGATTGGAAGATTTAATGCAATCCCCATTAAAATCTCAATGACATTTTTTCAAGCAATAAACCAAAAGACCACCAGATTTGTATAAAAACACAAAAGACGCCAAATTGCCAAAGCCAACCTACAAAAATATAAAATCCAAGATTGGAGACATCACACTCCCTGACTCAATTTATACCACAATACAAAGCAGCAATAATCAAAAAAGCATGATATTGGCAGAGAAAAGACACAACAACCAATGGACTACAATTAAAAACTCAGAAATAAATCCACATGTATATGGGCAGGTAATTTGTGACAAAACAGTAAAAATCATACAATGTAGAAAAGACAGCCTCTTTAATAAATGGTGCTGGAAAAATTGAAAACCTACATGCAAAAATTGAATCTAGATTGTGATCTATCATCATATACGAAAATTATCTCAAAATGGATCAAAGACATTCACATTCAACCTGAAACAATACATTTGCATAGAAAAAGCCATTGGTACTAAACTTATGGATCATGGGTTCAGGGGGGAATTGATGAATTTTTTCTCAAAGGCAAGGGAAGGAAAAGCAAAAATAAATGAATGGGACTAAAAGCTTCTGGATAATAAACAAAATCATCAACAAATCGAAGAGGTAACCACCAAATGGGAGAAGGTATTTGTATACAACACCTCTGGTAAGGGGCTAATATCCAAAAATAGATAAAGAACTCATATAACTCAGCAACAAAAACACAAACAATCCAATTAAAAATGGTCAGAGGACCTGAACAGACACTTATCCCAAGAAGACAAACAAATGACCAACTGATATATGCTTAACTTCATTAGCTATCAGGGAAATACAAATCTGAACCACAATAAAATATCACCTCAAACCTGTCAGAATGGCTATTAAAAATAAGACAAACAACAACAAGTTTTGGGGATGCTGTGAAAAAAAAGGAACCGTCATGCACTGCTGGTAGGAATGTAAATTGCTACAGTCACTAGAAAAAACAGTATAAAGTTTCTTTAAAAATTAAGAATAGACTTATTTGTTCTTTATATATTTTAGATATTAGACCCTTATCTGATGCGTTATTGGCAAATATTTTCTCCCATTCAGTTGGCTGTCTCTTTGCCTTGTTGATGGTTTCTTTTGCTGTGCAGAAGCTTTTTAGTTTAATATAATCCCATTCATTTATTTTTGCTTTTACTTCCCTTGCCTTTGAGGTCAGGTTCATGAAGTCTTCCTT